>PVJD01009822.1:0-59102 GCA_004026545.1 Mormoops blainvillei
CTTGGGAGTGCAGACAGGAGAGAGAACTTGGGGTGAGGGAGAATTTGTTAGAAAAAAAAATCGGGTTATTTATTTAGAGTTTATTTAGGCAAAGGGAACTTAAAAAGACTTTGAGGAGATTGGATGAAGTTTCTTCAAAGATTAACTGGCATTCTTTAAAGAGACATCAGTGTTCTTTTATACAGGTGTCAGAAAAGCTCAAAACCAGGCGTCCATTAGAATTCTCTGCTGGTCTGTAGATTTCCTTAAGACACATTGCTGACATCAGGGACTCTTTCCTCTCTCTCTCTCTCTCTCTCTCCCTCTCCCTTTCTCTCCTTCCCTCCCTCCCTCCTTTCCCGGCCCTCCCTCCCTCCACCCAGTCTCTTCCAATCTCTTTCTCTCTCTCTCCAGTTCCCTCAGGTAAATCCTACTCAAACTTGTACCAACTCGTTTTTGACTGACAGGGAACAGTGAGAAAGTTTTCTTCATTCTGAGAGAACCTAAACACCTATCTTTCCCAAGGCGACCTGCAGGGACGGATCCTTCATTTGCCCCGACAGAAGCGCACCCCCAGCTAGGAGCCAGCCTCCTCGCCGGGCAGGTAAGAGGCTTGCCTGTGTCGGAGCTGGAGCCGGCAGCGTGCGGGAGATATTTCTGAAACGCTTCCCTTCTCAAGGTAAAATGCAAAAGTGTGATTCTTTTGAAATCACTGAAATCATTCAGGACGTCCCAGCTTATCTGGGGGAATTTACAAGTGCTGTTTACATGTGGAAAACGGGTTTTTACTTAATGATGGGGCAGGAAAAAAGTAGTGCTTTATTCTTGCCTGTGAAACACTATCCAGATGTTGTCTTTTTTTTTTTTTTTTTTTTTTTTTTTGCGGGGGTAAGTGGTCTAGATCAAGGGGGAAGAACTGCTCCGACTTCTCTGGCCAAGTGTTGTTCTCTCCTGCTGTCTGTCAGGGAAAGTTTGTTATTGATTTTCAGTGATGGTCTAGTTCTTTGGGTCTTTCCCGGTGCTGCTTTTTCCTTGGTCGGCAGAGAAATCAGTTTAAGTTGCTGTAGGGTGAAACCTCACTGGAATATTTAAAAATCTGTTACCTATCCTTACGAGAAAAAGTTATGTAAGTTTTCCATGGTAGGTAAAAGGAATGTAAACAATTCTGACTTTGAGGACACTAGGAACCTTGCTCATGACCCCTGGATAATGCGCTTTAAAATCTGTGTATAATTTCATGTGCCTTCAGACTAGTCTAAGCTAATAAATGTCACACCGGGTGAAATTTCCATACTGCTCCTGTGAAACTAGTTGGGTTTTTTTTTTTTTATCTCCTCTCTGCACTTCCGCATTTAGCTGCCTGTAGGAAATAAGAATTCGTTGTTCAATGGATGTTTCTTGACCTCACAATTCCTTTAAGTCACAGGTTCAGAAACTTAGAACAAATGAAATATTTAACTGGGGAAAATTAAAGACCAGAGTTTGTCACATTCAATCCAAAGACTAAAATTTATTTCTCCTTATTGGAAAATACCTTAATCTTTTTTTTTTTTTGACCTAACCTAAAGGAAGGACTTTGAAAAAAAAATTCCAAGTGATTCTTCAAAGCAATTTTTTTGAAAACTGAAAATCACACTCGCACAATCAGCTCTTACCCCAGATCCTACCCCAATTTGTCTACTCTGGTAAATGTTTAAACAAATATGTAATGATCAACAATAGCCTTAAGTGAAAACTTCTCTCAATTTCAAACTGTCTTAAGCATCAAAAGCGAAGAGTCAAATGTGACTATAATGCCTTTTTAAATGCCATCCTTTTATGAAAACTAGGTATCGAGAGACTCCCATTTGAACAGCAAAACACTCACCTCACACACAGCGCCCCGGGCTGCCCTTTCCTGGGCTTGATTTTTTATCAGGTTTCCTCCTTCCCTAGCTGTGAATATGATAAGTGACCTCGCAGGGAGTGGTGACAACCGGATCGGTGACCCAGAGGTCATTGTGGCAAGTCCTCACAAAAGTCTGGGAAGTGGAAGAGTTTAATCAAATTTCCAGGAGTCCTATCTTGGAAATGTTCATGAAACAACGGAGCTGTCATCTGTTCTCTGAGTTCAATACGTGCATAAGCCGTTTGGGGATTTTATAGAAATAGACCTAGTTGAATTTGGTGATTCTGGTTGCTTAAGGAAAACACATTTTTAAAAAGTCCTCCCTCCCTCTCACCACTCCTTCCTTCCCCAACAGTTGTGGTCATTTTATAGAAAGTGCTATTTCCCCAATTTCCTCCCTTCACACTTAAAACCAGCACAGACAGCCCTGCTTGGGGGGACAGGGTGAGAGCGAGCCCCCAGCCTCCCCACACCAGCGGTCGTGGGCGGCCAACAAAAGCAGGTCTGCTAGCCGCCCCCACACAGGGCTCAGCACACACTTGCAGAGAGGAACCTGGAAAGACCGCCCTCTCCTGTTCCTGGGGTGTGTGTGTGTGTGTGTAATTACACACCTGAATGACAACGATGTGCTTGGTGCAAGGAAAACCACCAATATGTGGCTTTAGGCACTGAAGAGAGGCCAACGTTTTGGGACTTCATCAGTAAATGTCAAGTACTTGAAATATTCTTTCCTGCCGCACCCCCTCTCATGGGCTAGAGACGGGGGCAGCGGCTGACTTCCTCGCACACGTGGCGTCAGCGGCCAGAGGTGTTTGTAGACTTGCCTGGTGGACCCATCAGAGCCTCAGAGCCAGTGGGACCGTCCACAGAAGGAGTCATGAGCCTCGGGCAGCTGCTGAGGACGGGCTCCTGGGAACGATTGTTTAAGGCGGATAACCTTCCCTCATCATTTCCTTCAGTCTTCCATTTATAAGTAACGCAGCTCCTGTCTTTTCCCCATCACAACCCAAGCACTTCCCACTGGAGTCAACTGGTGCCTTCAATGTGCTGCTTTGACTCCTCTCTGAAGTGAAAAGAACTCCACTCCAAAACCGGTCAGGAAGCTATGGCAAGATTGGTGGCAGCCTCTGTGCTGGCAAAGCGGAGTGTGGTGCTTGGCGAGGGGTGCGTACAGGAGGCAGGTCGGGCAGGCTTCATTAGCCACCCTTCCCCCGCCGCCCACCGCCTGCCGTTCACCTTCGCCTCAGACAGCCACCTTGGCGGTGGGGCGTCCGGTGCCGCGTGCCTTGGGGGGCTGGGCTGGGTGGCAGAGCTGGGCACTCGGGTGGCGGCAGAGCAACGTGAACCAAGGCAGTTCCACTTGCTCTGTGTGCCTCAAGGATGTTGTGTCGTTGAAGGGGTGAGGTCTGACCTAACGCACCTGGCTCTTTGCTGCTGCTCAGGTAGCTTCCCTGGGCCAGTTTACAGTCAGGGAGAGGACTTGGGGACAGATGTGAGCAAACTTAGAGTTGTCACACCCTCCTGCAGGACAGGAGCAAAGGGAAGCCTGCCTCCCCACCTCGAAAGGGAAAACAAGAGGGCACAGGGCGACAGAAAACAGCATAGAATCTTAAAAACAAGGTTCTGGGACAGAAGTGTTATTTGCTAAGTGTGACATGGTCGAGACGGAAGAGAAAATGAGCAAATAGACGTTCCCGATAAAAGACAAAGCAAGACAATAGTCATCTGAGAAATGGTAGCCGCTCTGCCAAATGGTCTCTGGGTTCACCCAGACTGCGCTGTGGTCATCTCCACTCAGGGTCACACAGCTGGAGTCCACACAGACATTCTCACCGTTATCCCCGGGGTGTGCGCGCCAAAGACAGGCTGCTCATTCCATAAAGAAAGGTCGGGGCCCGCAAGATGTCTGTGGGTCTGTGCTCGCTTCCCTGACGATCACGCCTTTACTAGCGAAGAGACCAAGAAACCCATCATTGCCGCCATCCGAGGGGACTCAGAGGTCCACGGGCAGCCTAATTCCAGGGCGCGGCCTGTGCTTCTAGACCTGAAAGCCTATCGCGTGAAGTTCCAGGTATTTTAGTCACGAGCTGAGATGGAGCAGGGCGGCCTGAGCATCCCGCTCACGGCATCGGGGACGCACAAGAGCAAAGTGTCGGTTTGCGGTGCAGAGGCACACGCCGTAGGAAGCGGTGACGTGGAGGAGGGTGTCTGTGCCGCTTCAGGACCGGGTGCCTGGAGGAAATCTCGGCGTGAGTTAGCAGCAGAGTAAAATCTGTGTTGTCCTGCCCCACGTCCCCGCAGCTCTAATTCAGAGCAATCCAGGTGTGTAGGATCCACATCCAACAAGCCAGCGGCCTTTCGGTCGGGCGATGGACAACAGCCCCAGAGCTGAGGTGGCTTCTCATGCCCCCACCTAGGGTTCCCAGTTCAGGGAAATGACACCCTGGGCCTGACCATGTCCCTGGGATGACAGACCCCATTAGTCCTCAGGGTCAAGTGGGGTCATCCGAGGACAGAAGGGTGGGTCAGAGGAGAAACACTGCAGGTGGGGATCTGCTTCTCAGCGGGTGTTGAGGATCTGGGGAGTTGGGTTTGGGTTTCAGTCTACATCCTGTTTCATTGGAAGTTTCTCTGGGTTCGGGCGAAACTCTTGTGTGTTTCTCCAGTGCCGGCACCAGAGGCTGATCGAGGTTTTGTGGAGCTCAAAGATTATACAGTTTGGGGGCTCTCTTCAAAGGAAAATGAATAAAAAAGTATGACTGTAAAATGAAGTACAAAGCTTTGGAGGAGGCTGGTGTATGCGGGGGCCCGGGCAGTGTGAGCTCATTCCCTGCACGGCAAGCCCGCTCTGTGCTGTGCACCGTAAAGGCCCACGTCTGTTTCTTAAAGGAACAGTTGGATTAGTTTATATACAATTGAACTGCTTACTGCTCTCTGAGTGGCTCTGAGAGATGATAAGTGAATGTACCAAATAATTATGCTTATCCATGTTGAATGACCTGTGAGTGATATTATATAGGAAATTGATCTGGATGATATCGAGAACGTTTCTCATTTCATCGGCACGTTGCCATGAAAGGTAAATTTTTTTCCTGCACATGGCTGAACTTTTCGGTCATAACAATGCCCCAGGGTAAGATACTAAGAAATCTGTTTTTCCTGCAGCTGGGAGGGTGGGTACTAAAATGAATGGCACACTTTTAGCATTTGAAAAGCCCCACGTTAAAACCCGCAGAACTCGTGCCAGTTGTGAGTCTAGAACTCAGAAGGATATTAAATGCCTGAGGAATATGCTTCTCTTGTAACTTGGGGATTTGCCCCAGGGAAATGTCTGTGCGTCTGACAAGAAACAGCCTCCCCTTCCTCGGTTTCCACTAATGCTCTTTCCAGCAGTTAAGAGTGTCTTTTCTCGGTAAGAATGCTTGCTAACTTCATGCCTACCGGGCCTCATATTGCACTCACTCAGTCATGTTTACGTCTTCAAATATTTGCAGATTGCTATCTTGCTCCATCCCTGTCCTGTTTGCCAAAGAGCGCAAGGTCGGCTCTCTGAATCTGGCTTCTGACTTCCTGAGTTACCCCTGGTGTCTGTTTCTACCCCTTGTGAATCCAGTGGAAGTTTACCTTTTGCTTTGAAACATCATGCAATTTGGCACCATCTACCCCCTTCTTAGCAACCCCACCCCCACATACCTGCTGGGAGTTACAGAAAACACAAGAGCCCCAGGGCACCTGACTCCTTTGTTTAGAGCTGCCTAAATACTGAGGCACGAGGGCCCGCCCTGACTTCTTTATATTCTCAAAAATCCAGGGAAAGAATTTGTATATAAACAGATTGTGAGGTTTATCACCCACAGACACATATATGCAAGTGACCACGGCCACATGGGTGTGTATTTAGCCAGAACATTCATAATGAAACTGACTGTGCTGGTATAGAGAGAGTATTTCAGGGTCAACAGTGTCACAACGCAGTGCTTTATTTTTAATATTTTGTCCTGTTGAAGAAACCTGTAATCTAGAATTTCCATCTAAGGTTCATATTGAAGATTAAGGGTCCCCCCAAATTGTCTTCTAGACAGTGTTTTTAAAAAGTGATGTCATGGGGACCTCGGTCTCACTATCACTTTTGAACAAAGGGTCACATGACTCGATTCTGGGCAATAAGCAGGCTGTGATAATCTGATCAAGAGACGCCCAAGGCTCCAGCTCCTGGCCCCGCCCCCCGAGAAGAATGACTGGCTTCTCCCAGACAGGTCAAAGCTGCCTTGGGAAGGAGAGGGGAGGGGACAGCTCCAGTGCCTTCGTGACTCCATGTTCTGGGAAATGTGGGGAGATCCCTCAGAGGCGGGCCCTCTGTTTCGTGTGTCTTGGGGGCCTGGGGGCAGGAGGGGAGTTCTGAAACACAATCAAGTCTGACAATAAAGCCTCATCTCTTCTGGGAGGTTCTGTTGGCAAGCTAAGTGTCTTGAAGAGGGCTTTGTGTCATACTTGCTCCACCAGAAACAGGAAGATCTGTACTCAGATAGGTTCCGGAAATCCGTCATCATCATTGTCTGCGGGTCGCTCTTGGAACTTCACGGTCATCGTTACTGTATTCAAAGCTCTGGAGCAAAAAGGTCCTTTAACTGTGAGCGCAGCCGTGCAACCATGTTGGACTATAGAACGGTCTCCCACCTCCGCCCACCTCCTTACCACTGTCACCCCCCTCCGATTAGCATTTCATGCAACCCCATGGGGGACACTTTTCTAGACTGACTGGTGTGGGCGGCAAGACGTCACGTGCTCCGAGGAAGAACGTGTTATGATGTCCACACACCACGTGGCTGTGAGTTGGACTTTGGGTGCCCTAGCTACCCCTGCAGGTGACTGGCCGACCTCTGAAATTGCAAAGTGGCCATGGACAGTTAGCTCCCCTGGTTTATTTATGTCTCGTTTGCTTTTCCTTTAAATCCATCTTATTCCAGGAAAGGATTTGGGTTAGCTTACAAAGACCTACCCAGATACTGTCACACAAATAGAATGCAAATTAAAAGTAGATGGAACAGAAAAATAAGGCTGTGCCTCGAAGGGGTAGTTTGATAAAATCATTGATTTATAGGATTTTCATCTATTTTTAAGAACCGCAAACAAAATGCACACAGACCCACAGCGGCAGGATCTTGTTTGCGACTTTAGAATTGAATGTAGGTTTTAAACGCGCTTCCTGTTTGAATCTGGGAGTTGTAGGTGCTCCCCAGATCCACTTTGGTGTGCACCGTATTTTATGAAAGGCAGCACCCGGTCTGCCTCTCCAAATCTGTTCTTTTTCTTTCCATCACTATGTGTAGACTTCAATCGTCTGTGAGTGAGATTATAAACTTTCACCACTGGCTTAGCTCAGGCCTAACACCAGCACAAGGAAAGCATCAGTGTCCTACCGGGCCTGGGCCAACAGTTCTCCGTAGAAGTCCTTTCCCATCCCCGACGCTAGTGCATCTCGCCAGACCCTACTTCATAATGGCCTGTCTACTTCTCTCTGTGCCCTACAGGGTTGCAAGCTCAATGATACCGGAGATGCGACCTGATTCTACCTCTTTGTTCCCCGAGCTGGGCCCCAGGAATCCCTCAGACAATGCTTGCTGAATCAGCAGGCGTTAATAGGGACGCACCATTTTTTTGTAACTACATCTTCAATCGAATCATGACCCAATTCCATCCTATCCTGCAAACACACAACATAGAACTTCTCATCTGAAGTGTTTTGAAAATTACATATATCTGAAAACTCTTAACCGGTGCATTTTCTCCCTTGGTGAACGTTACGGTGTGATAGATTGGCTGCTGGAATTGCTTACATGAGGTGACTGAGGAGGGAGGCATATTTTTATGAGTGAGAAGAAACAGGGCACCACGTAGCTACAATATAGTGGTTATGTAAACCCCATAGCGGGTGAGTAGGAAACACGTAGAAGATTCTGGAGAAAAGGAAATTGAAATAAAACAGAGAAGCAAATGCAGAACTGGCAGAGTTCGGTGTGGGCGCGTGTACTCACAGTTCAATCCTGTGGAAGAAAGCAAGGGAAGAGAAAGAGAGGAGGAATTTGCTGCCGTCCTGGGGCGGAAGGGGGTGACGGGATCCAGGGTGCGGCCCATCTAGAAGATGGGGGAGGCCCATCACTTCAGCCTCCCTCGGACACTATGTTCAGACATGGTCTGCGTTAGCATACCTGTGGCAGTAAGGGTATCTGGTTCTCAATGTGTTTTAAATTTTAAGCCGAGGAGAATTTTCTAAGATTTGCCCATTTTAAAGGTGAAATATTATAGGACTCAAACTCACAAGAGCCACTTTCCTGTGATTACAATCAAATGCGTTTCGCTCTCCTGGGAGCAGCCTAGCCCAGTACCCTGGTGTTTCTGAGCCGAAGGCTGCACGGGGTATGCATATCCAAACAAAAAATTTATAATTATGGATATTAACTTGTCTGGTCCAATATCCTGGGAACGTTCTCTATGCTTTTGTACAGCACTTTGTTTAGTTTTCAAGATCTGAAAAAACAGTCTATGACTTACTAGCCCCATGGTTGGTAGAAATATATATTTAATGAGTTTTTTAATCAGCTCCCATGAGGATTTGGATAGTTACTTTTTAATGACTCAGTAATTCCCAGGAGATACGAGTAGAGAAAACCAATGGTTGATCTCAAGGAGCCTCCAGTCGGCTGCTGGGAGGAGGTGTGGACGGGAGCAGAACAGGAAAAAGAGTAAAAAAAAAAAAGTACTCCAGCACAAAAATGGCTCTGATGCCAGGAGAATGTAAGGATGGGGACACCCAAGAAGGAAAGACCAGATCCATTCAGAACAGTCAGGAAAGGTATTGGGACATCTGAGAGTCTTGAGACACAGGCAGGACCTCACAAATCTTCCTGGGGAGGAGAGGCCATCAGAGATCAGGAGAATGCAGCCACAAGGGTGCACCAGTAGGATAAGTGCGGGAGGCCAGGGTACGCAGAGGGGTTGAGTGTGCTGCGGGGACAGTGTGGCAGAGTGAGGAGGGCAGGGGTCATGAGAGCACCGATGGCCCACACTGCTGAGCGCTCGCCAAAGGCCAGGTTGCCCAGGTACTCCTCACTCCGCACGATCATCACCTATCCCGTAGGCTTTATTGTCAGCCTTGTTTTAGAGATGAGGAAAGCGGGGTGCAGAGGCAAATTAATTTGCTTGCAGTCCCAGGCTTCTGAAGGGGTGAGGCTGGGCTTCGAAGCGAGGCCATTGGTCTCTAAAGGCCATGCCCGTATGCGTTGTTCCTTGGGAGATGAGACACAAGGGTGGGCTACCTGGGAAGGACTTTTGGGGCTCACTGAAGGTTGTGGGTATTTCGAGTCCCGAGCTGCTCTTTAGACATCAGCCTGGCAGTGGTAGACAAGCGACCTGTGAGAACTGTATTTTGAGAGGCTGGGTCAACGGAAAGAAGAGGTGGAGCGGAGCAGAGGTGGTGGGAAGGGAAATGGACGCACCGTGCAAGAAGCATCAAGGAGGTAGAACCTCGGTGCTGGCATGGGTTTGCGGGGAGAGAAGAAATTGAAGATAGGCAGACAGGTGGGAGATCCAGGATGCCAGCGTTTGGAGCCCACACTCAGGAGAAGTGGCAGGATTTAGGGGAATAATCTGAACTCTGTTTTGGATGAGTCAGTTCTGGGTGGTTCTCTAGGGGAGATGTCCTTGGGAATGTTGGAAACACAGGTGTGATATCAGAGGAGGGGCGCTTGGAGAGTGACAGCAAAGTGAGGGGCCCAGGAATGGCCGTGAGGGTCTAGTGGTGCACACGGAGAGAGACCGTGCAGAGGAATGAAAGGATGAGTGAAGCCTCGGGGGACATAATGGTGGGGGGCGAGGAGGGAGAAGAGACAGTGTCCATGAGCAGAAAGAAAGTGAGTCCATAGAGCAGCAGGTAAAAGATGGAAGAGTCTTCTAACCCAGCGGCCACCGACAGCGGCTGTCCTCTGAGTAAAACGTGGTTACCGAGGGGACCACCCTCGACTCATGGATCAGAGGAGGAAAGAAACACGTATGGGAACTGAGGGAAAGGAACTGCCGAGAGTCTGAAGGTGGCAACAAGAAAAGATGGTGCAGGAAGCCTGGGAGCCCCCCGTCCCCCAACTCACTCCTCTGATGAAAAGTCAAAGGGACCCAGAGATTAATGTTTGGCCTACAAATCAGAGTCCCCGAGGTCTGGTGAAGGGTTCCCTCGAAGCCCATTTGTCACGAACGTTCCTTTTCCTCTATTTCCTATCCTAAGTGTGGCTCATCCATTCCTTCCTCCCTTAAAGGCAATCAAATTGTTCAAGAAATTAACATTTATCATGATTTTAAAAGTATATGCTCAGCAGGGAGGGCCAGGTACATGTCTTCCTAAAGGAAGATTCCAGCAACTCAGGCCTTTTGGGAATGGGGTGCATACCTGGATTTTCCAAGCTACGTGCTTTGGTGTTCCGAGCAGCTCTGGGTTAACTGCAAGCCCATTCGTGAACGTGTTTCCAAAAAAAGGAGGGGGGCAGATAACACAGTGTCCAAACTTACTAATTACTGCAATGATTAAAGCAAGGCTTTTCTGCCTTTCTTTCTTTCTTTCATTTCTTTTGAACACAAACAAAGGCTCTGACAAAGACCGTCTTACCATGGAGGGCAATGAGCTAGAGACGCCTGCTTCCTTGGAACAATTAATTGCTCCTGGCTTTGTACCTATAGTTTAAAGTTTGTTTTGCTGAGGCTGTCTTGTGGTTTCTCGGTGCTACATGGTGATTAAGTTAAACTTCAGGGAAACTAAAAGGCTGTAGTATAATCGTTTTGAAAAATATGGAGGTGGGTTACAAGAATCGCAGCCTTCGTTTTCTTAGAAACATCAAATAATTAATATTTTGGAAACTTCTGGATGAGAGAATATAAATATCTGATACGAATTCTGGGAGCCCTACAGAAAAGGAAAAAAAAAAAAAAGGAAGACAGGACAGTGAGAAGAAGCCCCTGGCAGGTGATTTTGCAATCTGACGCTCCTGGATGTGAATTCCAGGTGCGTAAACTCCTCGCAGAGCCCCGTGCCTAGCAATCGCACCCTTGGATGAGGTACCCTGACAGACTGAGCCTCAAGGTCTTAGCACGTGGCGGACGGGTGGAAAAAAATTCAGCAGTGGCAGGCTCCCTCTTTCTCCATGGCAGGCCTCCACCCTCCTGCACGGACTCTTCGCGGTCTTGCCCAACCCAAGGCGGACACAGGCTTTTCTTAAGGCAGCTGGCGGGGAGGAGAACAAAAGGTTGGTTAGACTTAGAAGTGAAAGTTCAGGACTGGGCTCCCTCATAGGCTATCTGTGCCACTCCTGCAAGTCACCTAACTTCTTAGTTTCTCCTCTGTAAACTTGGAGAAAGTCTACCCGCCGGGACACCAGGAGAGTTAAATGAGACATTTTCTGTGAAAGTGTTGGGGAAGCCACTTCTGTCTCCTGTGAACCAGGAGAAAACAAAGAGTCCCACGATGACCAAAAGGGATCCGACTTTTCCTTTTTATAGAGTTCCATTAAAAAAAATTACTTTATAAAGAAACTCAGAATTCCACAACCTAAATCACCCCCCTACAAAAGTCTTACAGTAGCTTTTTAATTGTTTTATCTTATAAAAGGGATTATGCTTCTGTAGCAAGCTGCTCAAACTTTGATGGACAAAAGTCTAGATTTGGGAGAGCTCGTTTCCTGGATTTGCCTCTAGAAATGTCTGCTGTTTTCCACATAAATTGAACCAGGAATTACCTTGTAATTATTGTTTTGAGGTCCTTCATTCCTTTCTGTTAAAAATACGTAGAAGCATTGCAATGGCAACTTTCTCCTAGGTTTTATAAGGCAAGGAGAGTGACAAAGAGAAAGGCTATGAACTTGGCGTACAAGTGAACCATGCTCTGGAATTTGGGTGGGTCTAGGAAAAAGTACAGACTCCACTGGAAAACATATATGGGTGTGGGAGAAATCCTCGCAGACTATAAACTGAGTACGTACTGTGCGGGCTGGTATGGAAAGAAACCACAATGCTCTCTGAAATCAGAGAAGAGGTTCAGAGAGTAAGTTTGGCACCAAAAGAGCACCAGGTGTCCTGGGACTTGGGGATGTGGACAATTAGTAGCAGGCTTAGCTGGATCTAAGGAACCTCATTAGCATAAGCATCTCTCTGGGCTTCCTGGAGCTGAGTGTTAGAAGACCTGCTGCCGGCCAAGGTTCTCCATCAGTCGACCTCAGTCACCCACCCTCCTTTCCCTCCTCCCCGCCAAGGCCCCGTTCCGTTGTTCTGGGTTCGTCCCCACCTTGTTGCCTTTGCCTGTGTGGTCTCTTTCCTGGAAACCTTCCTTTCTTTCCTTTCCCTTTCAGAGTCTCATTATCCACCCTCGAGCCCCCTGGAGGCCCGTCAGGCTTAACTTTCCCTCCCCCCCAGAGGCTGACCCCTCCCACACTTCCTGAATTCCATTTCTCAGGCTGAACCCAGCCCAGCACACATCTGTGCCACGAAGAACTTACCTATCGTGTCCCCAAGCGAACACTGGTTCAGTGGGGTGTCAGCTCCTTCCCCAGTCAGATGACAAGCCCCTGGGTAGCTGAGGCACACAGCAGGTGGCTGAGCGAGAACCTGCCGCCCTCTCCCGAGACCTGCTTGGTGCTTTGAGCTGGGCGCTTCCAGCGCACTGTTTACGATCCCCGCATACCACAAGGTGAGCTTTGCTATCTCCCTTCTCCAAAAGGAGGAAACTGAAAACCAGGGAGGTGTAGTGACTTGTCGCAAGTCACCGGTCCAGGTTCCTCAGGTGGATCTTGATACGAGCTTTCCTGACGTCTCAGTCATGTGACCCCCACAGCTGTAACCAGAAGACCTGAGATTGGAACCCAGCGGCGTGTCTGGCCCCAGCCTCTACTTTCCACTGTATCACATTGCTTCCCCAGCACCAAAGTGCTCAAGACAAAGTTGAGAGTGGGATAATATTAAATGAATATGCAGCGATTCACCCCATTTTGTCAAAACCGAGAGAATATGACAACAAGCTGAAAGATCTGACTAGAGCAGCAATATCCTCTCTCCCCCTCTCTCTATCGAAAGTCTTGACGTATTTAAAAGCCACAGTACAGGCATATGTATTATTTCCCAATGCCTTATTTTTAGAGCAATTTTAAGTTTACCCCCAAATTGAGAGGAAGACAGAGGAATTTCCACATACCTCCTGCCTCCACGCGGGCACGGCCTCCCCTTTGCCAACATCTCTCACCAGGGCGGCACCTCTTTTCTTTCTAACCAAGGATGAGCCTGCATTGACATGTTACAATCACCCAGCGTCCGTGGTTTACCTGGGGGCTCACTCCTGCTGCTGCGCGTTCCGTGGGTTTGGACGAGTGTGCGATGGCACGGACCCAGCAGTGCAGTGTTACCACGACTAGTTTCATGCCCTGAAAGTCCTCTGTGCTTCCTTCATTCATCCCTCCCTCGGTCCCCGGCCACCACTAGGCTTTTTCTGTCCCCCTAGTTTTGTCCCTTCCAAAGGGCCGTACAGCTGGAATTGGGCCTTAAGTAGCCTTTTCAGACTGGCTTCGCTTGCCTAGTAATAGGCGTTGATGGTTCCTCCACATCTTTCCACGACTTGATGGCCCATTCTCCCTGTGTGATTGTGACGGTACCAAGATAGCCCTCGATCCCCGCGTCTTTGTTTTATAGGAACAGGTTACAAAGGTTTATACGCATGTTCACATTCCAGTGTGTACCTATGTTTCTCACCTGGGTCATGTATAATTCCGTATATGTCACAAGCATCGTAACTTTTTAAACATGACAGCTATGTTTCTGGCTCCATTTCTCCAATGGCCAAAGACATCTCTGCGTGGCAGGCCTGCTTCCAGCTGCGAAGCCAGGACCACAGGCACCGGGAAGCAGCGGTGTGGTAGTGGGCGGAACCTTTTCTTTCCCAGTCCCCTTTGTGGCTAAGCCACCCAGATTGGACATGAGACTCAATCGAGATTTCATAGCACGTAGAAGAGCTCATCCTCCCGCCACCTTTGGGCTCCTCCACAGGTCCAGGTGGAACCCAACAAGGAAAAGGTGCGCTAAACTCAGGGGGAAGCAAAGTAACCAAACTGTCTCATAGCTGGGAAACAGAGATAAGAGGAATGAGAGGAAAGAAATGGAAAGTCAGTTAAAGATTTGCAAGTTTAGAACAGGTGGAGGTGCTTCCTCTGCCTAAACTATTGACGTTGGTCAATAGTTCCATCCCCAGACTCTCTTATCTGCGGGGCGATGCTACAAGGAAAGTCCTTGGGGAGCGGAGCTGAGTGGCACCTTAGTAACTTTCTACTCGAAAGCGGTGAGCCCGTGCGCCAGGCTGCTGGCACCAGGTAATCCACCCAGCCGTGCCTGCCGACGGGCTCGGTGTAATTCCACGTGGTGGGCCGCATCCTGCGCAGAGGGCTCTGGAAGAAACACCTGTAGAAATGCGCGAGCAGGTCCTTGAAAACAAGGTGCTTGAGATCCACCCAATGTCACGGGGAGTTTCCAGTGAGTTCCCATTTGCTTGTCGGTGTGTTTTTATTTTCTCAGGTTAGGGTCAGAGAGTTAGGGTCAGTGTTAAGGGTTCGAGTTTTGGGGTTAGGTGTTGGGGTGAGAATTAAATTTTGGAGTCTAGTTTAGTGTCAGGGTCAGGGTCAGGGTCAGGGTTAGCGCTTAGGGCCTGGACGAGGGTTAGGGATAGGGTGAGCGTTAGTTTTAGAGTTAAGATCGAGTTAGGTTTAGGGTTAGGGACAGGTTTCAGTTTCAGTTTTAGGGTTAGGGTTTGGGGTCTATGGCTTTTTTAAATGAAGTTTACTGGGTGACATTGTTTAATAACATTATGGAAGTTTCAGGCATCTGATTCTATGATACATCATCTGTATGTTACATTGGGTGCTCACCACCCAAAGCCTGGTCTCCTTCCGTCACCACACATTTGACCCCCTTTACTCTCCTCATCATCCCCCTTGACCCGCCCTTCCCCTTCGGTAACCACCACACTGTTGTCTGTGTCTATGAGTCTGTTTGTCATGTGTTTGTTTGTTGTTTTGTGTTTTATATCCCACGTGAGTGAAATCGTATGGTTCTCGTCTTTTTCCACGGGACTCGTTTCACTTAGCGTGATGCTGCTACAAGCTGCCATAACCAATGGTTTATAATGGCTACCTGCCGCAAGGGGTTGCTTAGCAGCCTGGTGTTTTAGAAACAAACCACGAAGCCTGCGGCCCAGCACCCAGCCGGGCCGTGACAGACTGTGTGAGGACCACAGCGGCTCTGAGAACGACTGCAGCGGGAGGCTCAGTCAGATCCTTCCCTCTGGAGAGAATGCGAGGGTGGGAAGGGACTCCTAGGGTCCCCAGACACCTCGGGAGAATGACAATATACTGTCCTGCCTTCTAGGCCTTGGTGGTGGCCCTGTGTAGTAGTGTTTGTTGCCAAATAGCTTTAAAAAAATCTGGAGCTATATCAGATGTAAATGCCTTTTGATGCAAAGGGGCTGCCTTTCATCCATAAAAACCCAAGTTCTGTGCTGCAGGCCTTGGGGCCCCGGTGGGCCTCTGTGCTTGGAAGTGGGTGAAGGCTGCTTGAATGTCCAGCTTTCCTCCTGGGGTGGAGGGCATGTTCCCGCCCACTCCCTCAGCTGTCAGTCACATGAGCACAGGCCTAGAGGTGTGGGCTGCACACACGTCCCCCCAGAAGCTGCAACTTCTTCCCTTTAGAGCCAGGCCCCTTCGTCACTTCCCCAGATCTCTGGGCTCTTCAGCTGAGCTGGACCACAACACCTGGACTTAAGGTAAGGCGCCCAGAGTGCTGGCCACTGATCAACTCGGAAAGGGAGCATGGAACACCCAAACCTCAAAGGACCCAGGACTTTCTGGAAGGTCCCACCAAAGTGATTCATCCTGACCTCAGGCATAAATAGCTTCTTCCCTGCTCTTCGCTCCTTTTAATTTCAACGAGTATATATCTTACCGATTTGTAGAAAACCCCTACTTGCGAAACTGCTTAAAAGTGATCAGGCTGTATTCAGTGGGATTGCAAGTAAAATATGGTATTAACTTTGTAAGGAAAACAAGTGATTAGCACTTGTGCTCTAAGTCTAAAGGCTGAAACCTCAGGTTATTTGCATAAGGAAAGGCTTTGGGTAGAAAACGAATAATAATGCCTCCAACGTACTTCTAAAAATAACCACTATCTATTCATTCAGATTAAATTTACAAATAAATAACTGGCAGAATTAATGCAGAGTTTTGAGTCTGACAGACCTTGATTTCGATGATAAGATGTATAACAAGTATCACTCTCTGAAAAAGTACAGATTAAGCTTTATTTCTTTCAAGATTTTGTATAGCGTTATTCACAAGCCTCATTGCATACGAGAAGTGACCCAACCCTTAAATTACTAAACAATAGCGGCTAGCTAGTCCCGTTTCCTGTCGGCCCTGTCAACCATGCTTTGCCTTAGGGTTTCAGGATCTACCCAAGGCCCTGTTAACGCTTATTCGCAATTTTTGAGAGTGAGAAAAGAGGTTCCACTTATATTGCTTTAAATTAATCTTCGTTCTGCAAACCGAGGCACACTTCCCTAACTTTATTTAATATTCCTAGCTACTATCATCCTAATACTTGAAAAACTCTCCTCCCTCCCTCCCTCCCTCCCTTCGTTTCTTTCTTTTCTTCTTCTTCTTTTTTTTTTTTTTGGTATTCTTTAACCAGTATCTCTCCCTTTTCTCCCAATATTCACAAAAACAATTTCTCCAGCCTGCAAATATGAGAATCTATTCATCTCTAATCATTCTAGCCGATCTGTTTCGATGTTCTATCAATGACCTATCAGTTACCCATGACACTTGAGATTTCTGCCACCAAAATTCAGGTTGTGCGTCTTCACAGGACAACATCCTTTAAAACCAGCGTGGGTCACAGGACTAAGGGCTTCGTGCACACCAACCTAGCCAAGTTACATTACCCTCAGCTGAGTTTCGAATGTTTGATGTAAACGTTAAAGAAGTAAATTAACTCTCGGAATCTCACGTGCCCTCTAACGTTCACCACGGACCATGCTGGAACAGAACTTTGAGGTCATTTTGTCCGACCCTCTCATTTTACAGATGAGGGAAACAGAACTAATTGATACCTAGCAATACTAAATTATAGCTCTTCTAAAACGAGACAGCAGGGCTAGTGGGCTTCTTAATGTGCTCAGCGACTCCATGGACTCCATGAGCTGATGGGTGCGCTGTGACCTTGAGCATTTACGTTCTGTGGTTTTCAAGTGGTGACGTTTCTAACGTGGTGTCTGTGATCCCCGGTCCCCATCACCACGGAGGCCTTGCCAGTCCCCAGCTCTGGGCAGCCCACTGCTTCCATACCCCAGCAGGGTTCCTAGGCTGCCCAGCCTTGGCAAAGTCACAGCGAGGGTACCTGAAGATGCCAGTTGATGCCTGGGAGCCTATTGGGGCCCTCGCAGCTGGTCGAACCCCTTTCTTCATCTCCTATTGCCTCCCCTCCATGCTTCTCTGGAGAGAATGTGGGTTTGTTTCACACCCTTCAGCCCTGTTCCCCGTACCCCAAAGGACCACCATTCCCGGGGCTAAGCACAGTTCCCAGGTTTCATCCTCTGCTGCTCAAAGTTTCCCCACGACTTTTCTTCTCTTCCTTCTCTTTGCTCACAACAGGAACATAAACTTCGTGAGAGTGAGCACCTTGATTGTGCCGTTGTGGCCCTGGTGATTAGAACAGCCTGGGCAACAGTGGGCGTTCAATAAGTACACGTGCAATGAACACACCTCTTCTCTTTCCCTCCTATCTTACGCAAACAGGGGTCAGGTTCCCTTCCAGGACTTACCTCCATGGGAGACTTGGTGCCTCCTTGTCCATCCTCAGAACGTTGACCTCCATGTCGTGTCCCCTTTCTTGAAATCTTGCCTCTCGAGTTGTCCACTGTGATGACTTTACATGCCTTTGGACCATCTGGGTGTTCTCTCTCCGGCTTCTTTGCTAGAAAGTCTTTTCTCCATCTCTTCAAACCAGGCGTCTCTAAGAATCTGCTCTCAACTGCCTTCTTCTCTTCATCTACGCCTATATTTTTGTTGTAAATCTCATTGACTCATATTTGCTCAACTTCTACTTCTTGTGCAGTGACTCTGAAATCTCCATTGCCAACCCCAAATTTACTTCCTAGACATGAGCACCTCAAAGTAGGTAGCCTCGGATCAGTGTTCTCAAGATGCCTTCAATACCCTCTGCTTTTCGTTCCAGGCTTCCTCTTCATCGAGGCCCCAGACCCCAGAGTTCTCTCAGTCCCAGGTCCCCCATCACCACTGCACATCTAATAGGGGCACAGATTCTGCCTGGTGGTAAACCAAGGTGGTGACGTTCTCGAGTTCATGTGTTGCTTGGGCGAATTCAGAAGCCTCCTAAGTTATCTCTCTACAGTTACTCTCCCTGTCTCGGCCTGTCTGGCTGGCAGAACCTGGCTTCTTCTTGCCTGTTGAAAGATCAAACTCTTTAGTTTTACTTCCAGGGCCTTTTAAAATCGATTGCCACTCTAGCTTCCAATCTGGCCTCACGCTGACTTTCTTGAAGTACCACGGAGACTCTCAGTCATGGATCCACATTCGAAGCAGATAGGGGGCTTTAAAAATGTACCAAAACTCAGGCTCCTACTCATATAAGCCTCTTCTGCCCCCAACGGGAGATTCTGATTCGATTGGCCCTGGCATTTGGGCATTCTACAATCTCCCCAGGTTTCTAACACGCAGCCACGGTTGAGAATCATTGATGTGCCCTGGGACCCCATCAAATGAGAGTACTCGGGGAAGACTTTACCACTGACCTGTACATTTGTGTGGACGATTCCTCTCGCAAACAACTGTCCTTCCCCTATTTCTTCTTCCCAGACACAGTTCTTGAAGACTTCTGTGATTCTTCCAGTTGGAAAGAATTGATCCCCCTCCTGGAATTCCTTAGTGTGTTCTTCTATATCACATTCATACACGTGAGCTGAGAAGACTGTCATACACAGAAATATAGAGTCAAACGAGACCCAGTCCCCGTCTTTACCCGGTGTACAGTCTTGTAGAGCGAGAGAAAACATGAGACAATAATTATTATAAGTTTTATGCTAAAAAGTACAGAAATGTCCATGAGATGCTGCACACATGGGAGGGATTCTATTCTGTTGGGTAAATAACAGTTTATGTACATGTCACCTCTGCTGCTGGGAGGTGTATGTCTGAGGGCTGGCCCCATGCGCCATTCACCTTTGTGTATTCCATAGACCACGTCTTTCTTGTAATAGTATTAAATGTTTGCGGAACAAGTGGCAGGGCGAGTGAGTGAACGGTCTGCTGGAGGTTCACAGTGACTGGGGGAGGATGGCACCTCTGAGGAAACAGTGCCGTAGGTCAGCGTCCAGCCAGGGCAGAGTGGTGTCTCACTCAAGTTCCAAGGCCCATGGCATCGTCTGCAGCCCTAAGCCCCGTGTGAGTTTTATCATCTCCCCCTGCCATGATTCCACAGTTTTTTAAAATGGTAATCAGAATGGCATATGAGAAACTAGGTGGTCCAATTTCTTATGATGAAAAGGTGGTAATAGGTCTGTTCAAAATAAACTTAGGCCCTCTGATGTTAACAAACAAATCCTAGAGATCAAATGGGATCGTGTGATGTCCAAAGGGAAGAACCACGGGGATGGAGAGGATCGGGAGAAATGTCTGCCCACCCGACAGAGCCATGGGCTTTCCTCTAGCCCACGTGACTGTGCCACGGTCCTCAAGTTCAGCTCTTGAGCGTCTTATAGGCTTTGTCAAGAAAGCTGCTACACTGGTCACCAAATTAGCGGAGACAAATAGGACCAATGAGCCAACGTTCATGTGAAACTAATTGTGCTTCTCCAGTGGGAACCTTTAATCCTTCCAGTCACTATAGGTATGATTAATCATCCCACAAGAAGTGAACCACCCTTGGGCAGAAAAGCCATCTCTGAACATCCATGTGCTCTTTGAGGGCACGAGTGAACCGTGGCAGAAGAGTCACTGACCAAGTGAGCAGAGAGGCCTGGCCCAGCTTCCAGTGGCGTCTGCGTCAGGACAGGTGAAAGGAAGTGTTTCTTAGCCCAGAGGATTTCAACACCATGGAGACACATTTCCCACGGAGGTAGAATGATGTGCAAATATAAATCACCTCAAAAAAGCATTTTGAAAGCGCCACATGCAATGATAGATGTGTTAAAACCGCTCACAAATTATAATTTATGGATGGATTCTTAATCCATTTTTGATTCATTTGTTGACTCACTTATAGAGTAATGAGTATGAGTCATTAAAACTCTTTTTGAGCGCCTGCTGTTGAATGTACGCCAGGAGTCGTATTATTGTGGGTACAAAGATGAACAGAGCCCAATTCCCTTGCCATATGGAAGGGAAACAGATACATTATGCAAAAATCATGACACTGTGCTAAATGTGGTGATGTTATACTTTAGTGATAAGGGAGAGGTGGGGTCTTAAAAGAACCTGCTGTGGGAGGAGTTAGCCACGGGAAGAACTGCAGGAGCACCGAGGGATCCAGTACCAGGGTGGGCTTTCCAGACTGGGGAGGCATCGTGAGGAAAGGGGGTAGAAGGGTGGGGGGATTCGTGCAGAGCTGGAAGCAGCTCATCATCCCTGAAGCGTGGACGATGGAGAGGGGAACACCCAGAGAGGGCCGGAATGGTAGCCAGTGGCAGAGCCTGGAAGACGGGACACTGGGCAAACTGTTTAAGTGGCATCGTGCAAGAAACGAAGAACAATTTGAGGGAGGATGCAGGGAATGGACAGAGACAAGTTCTCATTTTTGAAAGATTTTATTCGCATTTAGAGAGATGGGCTTTAAGGGAGTCAGATTGGAGGGCAGTCAAGGACAAATCAGGGATGCAGGGAGCGGTAGCCGTGAGAGGGCAGAGGAGGAGAGTGTGGAGGAGCAGGGGGTGGAGGGAAGGATGGTTTAGGAGATAACACCAAAGACCACATGGCTGTGGCCAAAGCGGGAGGGGGAAAGAGGTCAACTTCAACGCCGGGCTGCCACGGCGCCACATGTAGATGTTATTAATACAGGGACAGGGGCAGGCTCAGGGTGAGGGTTGCAAACAAGGTAGCACAATTCCCATTCACTGTCAGGAACCATGACTTGCAGGCATGATGCCACCTGTGTCTTCACCAGTAAAAAGCCAGGTGTGTTGTAGGACACTGATAGCTCATCAATACACCCAACGCGTAGGAGCATTTTTCCTGAGACCCAAGGCTGCTTTCCAGACCTGGAAGATTTCAAGCCCCCTTTACTTCTATTCATTCATTCAGTCATTCATTCACAAGCACGAAGCCCCTGCTAGAAGCTAGGCGTTGACATATGCAAGGTAAGATATGCCAGCTCCCCTTCCAACGAGAGGCAGTGGGGCATGGTGGATAAGGGCTGTATTTTGAGCCATGTAGACCAGCATTTAAATATTGTCACCACTACTGGTTGTGTAACCTTAGGCCAACTTATCTGAGCCTCCGTTTATTTTTACCAGGGTTTACCAGTTACTCTGAAGTTTGGAATTGAGTGTATGAACTGCCAACACAGTGTTGGACAGGTGTCCATTCCCAATGGAGTATAGTTGTTAATCTGACCATTACTATTGAAACTAGAACTAGACAAGCAAACAAGCAATCCTGCTACATGGAGATAAGTACTCGGGGAGGCAGAAGCCCAGGGGAGCATACAGGGGAAACACCTAACCCGTAGGGACAGGGAGAGAAGCCCTCACCTGGAATGGGCAGTGTCTCAAAAGATAGACAGGAGGAGGCAGGTGAAGAGAGGGTAGGACTTTCCAGCAGATGGCCAGGTGTGTTTGAAGGCATTGAGTCAGTCACTGGAGCACCAGTCCATCTGGGTCACCGTGAGTCACTCCGCAGGTAGGAGGCTATGTGCAGAGTGGCTGGGGCCGAGGCGAAAAAGCAGGTGGGATGAGCTCCTGAAAGGTCTCATATGCCATGTTCGTAAGGTCGGGGGGCTGAGGCTTTAGTCTGTAGATAATAGAGCCACTGAGCCGGGCGGCTGAGGAGTGGCTTGGGGAGACCGCCGAGGCTGAATGGTGGGGAATGCTTCAGAGGGAGGGTAACTTGAGAGGGGGACCCGATGATGAAGCTGTTGTGGACACTGAAGAAAGGACGTGCGTCTAAACCAAGGCAGGGGTAGTGCGAAGGGGGAGGGGACGGCATCAAGAGACACTGAGGCCAGCGAGGAGCACTCGGGGTCCTTAAGTGCCTAAGTATCTAAAGAGGAGGTGAGGTGGCTTGGGCAGTGGATAACGAAGTGAGGCTGTGGGCCGTCCCAGGAGAGACCCTAAAACATTCCTTGATTGTTGGTCTGGCAGTGACGAGGGGGACCTGGGGTCGAGACCCAGCACCTAGGCTTTCTGAAGGTAGCTTTCTGACGCTATGTGGGTGGAGGTGGGCGTGTGTTTCAGTGAGAAGAAAACGCTTTGGGGTATGGTGACTTACAAAACAAAACAAAAAAACAAAAAAACCAATGGAAGGACCGGAAGAAGGAGCGGTGTCTAAAATGGCAACGAGAAGGAGCCAGAAGAGTGGGGGGACACTGGGAGGAGACCATAGCAACAGTCTGAAATACTATGAAGTGTCGAATAAAGACTAAAACGTGCCCACTTGCCGAGCTGTTAGTGACTCTGAAGGAATGCAGTGGTGGGTGAGGACTTATTCCCGCTGGCTGAAGAGTCACCACATGGCCGCTGAGGAAATGGAGGCAGCGTGGCATTTCTTTCCTCTGCACAGGTCTTCCCTATGCCCATTGATTCTCTTCCCCAAAGTTTGGCTTATGGTGCAAGGCATTCTCTTCTTAGCCAAGTTCCTCGCCTCTCTCCCCACAACCCAAATAGTATTTTGGCTTTGTCATTTCATGAGTGGTATTACTAAAGATCAAAAGGAAACGGGAGATGACACACCGAACGAACAAGAGGGCATTACCGAAGTCTCTCAACCACGGTCTCACTCCCAACCTCACCCCCTGAAAATTGGATCTCTCGGCTGAAAATAGCGATGAAAATAAATCCAAGGTAGAACATTAAGAATTGGCCAACTAAGCTTCGTGCAGGGGCCAACTCACCTCGAGTGGCCAATTAATGGCCCCTTGGAATTTCCTCTTCCACCCTCTGCATTGTGTTTGTTAAACATGAGCTCGTGATCTCATTTAGATGTCAAAGTGGTTAGAGACTGCGTCCCGCTGGACTGCGTCATGCTCGCGGGGACCGTGGACCTGGATGCAGAGGAAGGAGCTTTCTGATTCAATCATGCATCACTATTCACCGGTCACACAGTCTAGAAGATGCAGATATTTGAAAACGTATTTGCAGCCTCTATTGGGCAGCCCAAACTGGCTCAGAAATTAGGCAAAGGCATATGGTTCGAATTAGACCGAAGTAGTCTTTGGAAAGTTGTACTAGGATGTACAAACATGACTTGCTGGGTAGATCTGGCAAATTAAGAGAATTATTTTATTCATCAATAATGTGCGTTTGTGTGTGTACTCACTCACAAATACTCACTGAGTGCTCTGTGTGTGTGCGTGCGTTTCATTGTCTCTTCTTTTGGTCAAGGAACATTTGTGACCCATTGACTCCCAACGCTGTTGTCCCATCAGGGTGAGGGTGTATGGAGGTAGCTGTTAGTGAGGACCTCCTGGCTGGCCCCCTTCCACTGAACGTTAGCATCATGGGGTCTCTGACAATCGGGAGTGGCTAAGACCTTGGTTTCCTGCTATGCCTCTCATAAAGGAAGTTTCCAGATATAAGCCAAACACTGGAAAAGAACTGCTGACTACGGGGCTGTTTGTAATATTGTGAGGTGATTTATAAACAGTGCTTTAAAAAATAATAATAAAGTCAGCTAGTAATCTTGAACTTTCTCCCATAGTTAAAGCTGCGAGCTTCTCAGGAGCCCCTTCTCAACCACGTTCTGGGAGAGAAATCAGCCTTAGCGGCCCCCACGTCTTCCTTTCCTCGGAATGGGTTACCTCCTCTCCCAGCGTCTCGAGTGGAGTTGCTTATGGTCGTTCTGTGGGAGAGAGGAGGCCAGTCACCGAGGTCGTCCATGTTCTGTGCCGCGGTTCAGGTGAGGAACTGTGGCGGTGAAAGGCTGATTAAGACTTGCAGGGTAGCCTCCTCCAGCCTCAGCTTCATGCCACCTGGGACCCTGTTACAAGTTCAGGTTCTCAGAACTCAGCCCAGACCCTCTGAATTGGAATCTGCATTTTAATAGGATCCCCACAGATCTCATTAATAAGCACTGACCTAACGGAATGGATTCAAACTTCTGTGGCCCCTACACACAGACCCACATGCACAGGCACATGCCCATGCACACGTGTTGAGATAGACATGCACAATTCACACATTTTTGTGGTGTACTAATATATTGCGTATGTTTTTAAATATGCACAAAATGTAAACATTCGGGAGGATGAAGCTAAAGCTGCACTCGAAAAGCTCTGTTGCTCTAACTTGCTTGCTGTACCTCCTCGGGTGACCGTGGCCCAACACCTCAGAGACGTCCGTTCTAAGGAAGCAGACAGAGAGCCAGAGGCCACGTGGCACATAAAGCACACTTAGAAAGTAACTTGTTGGGCTAAGCGGGGTATATGATACACCACACGCCGGTCAATTTGGTCAGTTTGAAAAATGTAAAGCCCTTTTTCTCTTCAAGGTAGAATATCGTAGGATATTCCTTGTGCTGTGAATCCAAACAGGGAGTCTAAATCTTTATGTCTCGCTCGGTCATTCAAGTCAGTGATGTACATGGGCCCCTCCCCCCAGCCCCCCACCACGTGCCCAGTTTTGAACCGGCTTCCTCTCTGACCCAGCACATCATGTCCCATATCTTCAAATGAGCTCCGCCAGTTACTAAACGGGGACGGCTCCGTGTTCACCGGAACGGCACCTCTGCCCACCCTATTTCTCCCTCAGACATCAAGTCTCTACTGCGTGTCAGGCCTGCTGTTGGCATCAGGGTGGAAAGAGGAACTGGACACCCAACCACAGAGCTTCGTTTAAAGAGAAGTTTCGAAACAGATCCTCACAGCTACACCTTGAGTTTTATCGTGAGGGATCGGCAGTGTGCAAAAGGCAGAAGAGAGGAGGGGACGCTTGAACTGGGCCTTCAGGGGCGAACAGGGGTTTGTCAGGCACCGGGCACAGAGTAGGGACTCAGGGTACAGGGACTGGTCTGAACACAGGTGCTGAGCGGGCACCCTGCTGGCTCAGCGTTCTTCCCGGGTGAAGCGCGGACTCATCTGACACGGTCGGTTACGTGAAGCCTCTTGCTGACACAGAGCGATGACCTTGCACACTTACCGAGCCCTAAGCTCTCGGGCTGGTGTGGTCGAAACAGCTCCGAGGGGAACTCATTTCACACGGCTTGGCCACAGCCATATGTGGAAAGTTTCTCGGTGGAGCAGGGTAAGTACCTCTCATCTACAGCAAAATCTGGAATGTTCGGGACTGGTCTGTGCGGGGGAAATTGAATTTTCAGATTAACGGCATAAAAATGGAAAATCTGATTGGAAAAGCCTTCCTAATTTTGTTCCTCTTTGAAGAGATAACTGTCGGTCACATTTCAGAGGCCCGTATTTCACTTTAACCCCACGTAGAGAGAAAATCAGAATGGTTGCACTACGTGTTCGGCTTTATCGGAAGCCTTTTTATTTAACTTAACATGTTTAGCTTTGCCAGGATTTTTAAAGATGACATAATATTTCAGCCATAAATATTTTATGAATTTACAATCCTTTCTATGCTATTGGTGGTCCAGGTAGGTTTGAATGTTTCGATATTATAACTGATGTACATTAACATGCATGTAATCCTGATGCATGTTTCTTAATTCACGGACATTCACCTGTAGGGTCAAAGAGCGTAAGTTGTTTTGAACTTTGGGTAAACCTTGTCAAATTGCCATCAGAAAAAGCTATACCCAACGACTCCATCAGGTGCCATGCATGAAACCATTCATCTCTGCGCGCCTGTCCGTACGGAATGCTGGCGTGGTTTTTACAACCTTTCATGGGTGACAAGCTGCATTTCTTGGGCCTGTGGCCGGCCCCTTCTTGGTCCCATTTGTCAGTGCTCCGACCCTGCTGGCCCAGGGGCTTCCTCGACTCCATTTCTAAGAGAATTTCATCTGCTTACATATTTCAAGTCCCGTTGGCAGACAAACAGGACAGGCGACCCTCCCAACCAGCCCTCTCTCGAACATCAGACACATCAGACCCAGGGTTTGCCTCTGCTTAGGTGTCCCGGGCAACCCCACACACCCCCTCAACCCTCACCCCCCAGGCTGGGCCCTCTCACATTGACAATAAGTACCGCGGAGGTCCAAACCGATAGACTACCAAGAAATTGGAACGACAGGCACCCTGATAACATGTGAGTGATTTCTAAATCACAGAGGAAGACCCAGCGTCCTCCAGATCAGTAAACGTCTGCCCATCCCAGCCACCTCATTTCCAGGCAGGGATGTCGGGGGTCATCTTTGAGGCCTTGTCTGCTTTGTATGTTTTAACCTCACGTGACCCTATCATGCACAGGAATTATTATTACCGCTGTCCTGCAACTGAGGAAAACGGGTCTCTGAGGGGTTATGCTGTTCAAAGTCACACAGCTGTGAACAGAAGCAGGACCCTGTCCTCTGAACCGTTACACTATCCTGCCTCTGAGAAAGTGTTGAATTTAGGTGAAGGACAGAGGAGGTCTTGCTCCACCTGACTTTTGCAGGTCAGGTGGGTTAACAGAGAAGGGGAGAGAAGTTTCAGGAAAATAGGGAGAGGTTCCGGAAAAGGCAAGTCTACACCCAGGCTAAGTCCTGAAGAGAAAAGGTTGAAGAAAAGCGGGGGCCAGGGCTTGCAAGAGCCTCTCGCCTTGCGAAGGTGTTTGGGATCTACCCCGTCGGCGGAGGCAGCCGCCGGGTGATGCGTGGAGGGGAGTGTTTTCCTGGTGACACTGCAGATGGGTGAACTTTCTGTTTCCTGGTAAAGGCTGTGATGAAACCGTGGCAACTGAAAGTTGCATGTTTACAGTAAGTTAACAGTAAAATTCCAGCTTCCCAATTCTGAGAAACGCAACATGTAAGGCTGCAAAGACGGGGTTCTGTGTGCGTCGAGCTCCTTTGTTTCCATGTCAGGAGAAACTGTACCCTGATTTCCAGAGCCAGGGCTGTTGGCATGTCTCCCCAGGGCAGCTCCCCGAGCCCTAGGTGATGCCTGGCGGTGGGAGCGGGGGTGGGCAGTGACGGGGAATTAACTGTGCCCCTAACTGGGACATGTCCCTGCTGCCCTTACAGAAGAAATGGTAGCTGGAAGGCTGATTGCTAAAAATGTCAGGAGGGTGTCTATAGGGAAACCAGTCACGAAGAGTTCCCCGGGTTGGCTGATTTCTGTGACATTATCTGGGTGATGACACGTGGAAGCCGCCTTCACAACAAGGTTGAAATCCAGGTCCCCGGGGCCTGGGTAGACCAGGGGCGGCTTTCTGGAGGCCCGGTGACCTCGGGCGGCGAACAATAGAAACAGTTTTCTTCCACCACCTCTGAGTAAACTTCCCACTTGTGTTCCTTTGAGGGTGCGGCACGCTGCCACCTCAGCGGGCCCCGGCTGTGACATCATCGTGGAAGTCGCAGATTCCCACATGGCAGCTGCCTCAGAGATCTGTAACGTTTCTGCTCACCGCACCTCCAAATTGCTAGCTCTTACCAGTGAACGCTTAAAAAAAGCACAATTTTGGTTTTTAAAAACATTTTAACGAGTGCGTTTGACTATGATTGGTGTCTTTTGTAAGCATAGTTGTTTTGCTTTTACCTATTTAAGCAGATTCTGAAAAGACAGTCAGACCTCTCACCAGTCTGCCAAAAAGGACCTTAGCTCAAGAATGGTTAAGGCTCCCCTCTCCCAAGCTGAAATATGAAAATGAGACTAGCTCACCGGGGTTTCCGGCACCTGGGGTGCGCGAAAGGGCTGCCCCGTCATTCCACCACAGCTGTATTTGTTGTCAGGGCTCCTAACACTGAGAAAACCCTGGTTGCCGTCCTCTGTGAATGCCGTCTGTATGTTAAACTTGGCCTCTAAGTTTTTTGACCTTCTGAGCTTCTCTTGAGCATAAATTTGCTCTTCCCTAGGGATGCCAGATTTAGTAAATAAAAAATAGGGCATTTCTTTATATCTATAAATGAATTTAATTTCTGGTATAAGCTTAAATCGGCTACCGCAAGGGACACCCTGGTACTAAATAATTAGTTGTCGTCCATCTGAAAGCTGGTCTGAACTGGGCATCTTGTATTTTACCTAGCAACCCTGAAAACACGACAGTTGGGCCCACAGTCCTCTAGCTAATAAGCTACAGATGGTTAGAACATGTTTCCTTACGCTGTTTACTGGCGGGTGTTAATGCCCCCAAAGGTCTCAGACTTTGATTGGATATGAAGGAAAGTATTTCGAAGTCTGAAATTTTCTTATTATCACTCGACAATCACAAGCGTCTATGTTTTCAGCTTTGGGACAAGCAGATGACTTGGAAATACTGCCAGTCCTAGGAGCAAATTGACCACAGTCCAAGAACTCTGGTATTCACTGCGTTCGCCGGAGACCCTGGGATATCCAGTTTCTGTATCGGAGCAATGTGGTCAGAGTGTAGACTGACAGTGAAGCCGAGTTTCAGAACTTGTCGACACTCATCCTGTCGTTCTAAAACAAGTGAAAGTCATAATTTCCTTTTTCTGGGCGGAGAGTCCAATTACGATAGCAATGAGCATAGACATCACCCAGGAGAGTTCCACCCGCAGATCCAGGTGAATCACCCTGAAGCCCATTAATCATCAGTCAGTAGAGACCAGCAGTTCCAAATTCATTTTAGGCAGGACAAAGGCCAGTCAGAACGAAGCCAGGAAAACAAGCCAGCCTGAGGTCGGAACGTACGTCCACAACGTGACACTCTCTCTTTATGTCTGTGCCTTCCTCCTTGGAAATAATGTTGTGAACGCGAGACAGAGAGAAAGTGAGTGCTTACAGGCGGCGCCTTCGCCGTCTTAGCGAGGGAGAGGCTTATTTAGGGGAAAGTCACTTTGGGATGCTGCAAATCGTCTAATAATGCCTTGTGAAAAATCAGTGATGTGTCTCAAGCAACTTTCCAGGGCACGATGACAGGGACAGAAAGCGACGTGCTTGCTGGCTTCCCGGCTTTGTCTTCCCTTTTGAATGCTCCAGCTAAGACCAGTTTGACGCCTCACTAAAGCAACATACGCTCCATAAGGTCCCTGTGCCTCTAGGAGGATGGTCTGCACACAGAGGCCTCCCATTCTGACCTAGTACAGGTCACGCCCGACAAGCTCAAAAGCTCTGCCTTTCCTCCTCCTCATCTAAACGGGGCAGCGGTGAGCGGCCGTGGACCGTCTCTGTGCGGTGTGCGAATTGACCCAGACGAGATCCCAGGAGCTAGTTAAAGAAATCTCCTTCCTGAAGGGAGAGCTGGGGGCAGTGCATTCGGGAGGCTAACGCAATCCAGTTTGTCTTGTGTTTTTTTTTCCCCCCCTCAGACATAAATTTTCCTGTTTTACCAGTCATCTCACAACAATGCATGTCCAAGCCACGCTGTGATTAGAGGGGGGAATGTGCTTATTACCAAGTTCTTCACATGTTGGAGCACGGAGAGGCCAAGGGTGGTAGACCAAAGGAAATTTCCATGTGCTCGTCAGCTGCTACACATTCTTGCTCTATAGGAAAGTTAGCTGTTATTAAGTAATAATGTTCAGCTGAAGTTGGTCACTCGTAACAACAGACAGATGTATAATGTTTTATTTGGGTTAGCCAACTCGCTCGCAAATAAAGGGCCTGAAATTAAACGGTCTTTACAAAAATATTCAGCAAATGATACCTCTGACTTATTCCTGCGTTCAGATTCTTTGCCATGGAAAATGGAAAATGAGTCTCCCGTTGAACCCAGGATCTGTTGAGACTTGTCCTTGCCGAGTGGAGAAGGTTGATGTTCTATGGAATGAAAAAAATTAAACAGGACTGTACTGAGGAGTGAAGGGTAGAGCGACGCAGACCACATCTAGCAATGGAAAGCGATTTTTTTAGTACTTATGGAATTCAAAACAATAACAACGGAATGGAAACATAGGAAAAAAGGCTACATATTTGACCACAGAGGCAAATTGGATCATTAGACGTTCCCAGGCGATGCAAAAATGTGGGGTTTGTTTTGAAAGGAGGACTTGTTGCTTTTCCAGTGGATAATAGGGCAAAAGAAAGACCTCGCCGACTCACCAAGCCGCCACGGGCCGACCAGCCACAGGGGCCTTCGGGAAGCTGAGCCCTTTGCGAGGCACAGGCTCTTGGGCAGCGCCGAGGGATCCTGACTGAGCCGCTCAAGTGCGGGGCCTGAGAACTAGCATTTCTGACGGACTCTAAGTGATCCCGATGCTGCGCTCGGAGGAGGGGTCCCCCTCGTCTATGCTGCCCTGCCTTCAGTGACCAGCGAGAGGGAGTGGCTCATCACAGGGTATTTCATGACAACCAAGAGTGGCGTCTGCCTGCGCAACGGGTTTACCGGGCCATTGGCTCGGTGGCCTTGAACAAGTCACCCTCTGATCCCCCAAATGTAAAGGGCAGTTTAGACCAGATTGGTGTTCTTCTAAGTCTTCCCGAAGGTCAGATAAACGCCAGGTACGGGGCAGCAGGGGTCCTGCCGCAGGGCTTCTCAGGGCTTCTCAGGGCCTGCGATACGCAACCGCGGGGTATGAATCTCCAACAGGCACAGGCAGTGGCGTGTTTAGAGGTTTGGTAGGAGGTGATACTTCCCACCATCACCTGACCACAAGTCACTTGCCCTGGGGAGCACCTGTAAATGCCACACACCTGGGGGAGGCTGAGCAAGAGGACGGCTGAGGTCTTTCCGGCTTCGCCTCACTCTGCTCCAGAACCCAGGTGGTCTCCTCGGGCCTCCCACGTTTCCGAGGATGGTGCCCACCATCGCCGTAGAAACTTCAGAGCTGTTTTTAACCAATTGCTCTCGTTTTCCCAGAAATTCTCATTTATTCTCCCCAGGCCAGCATGCCTGGCCCTCCGTCCCCTGGGGCACTTCTCCTGGCCCCCTGGAAACTCCACCCGGCAGCCACCACCATTGCCTATTTAACCCCATGGGCTTCTGTTCCTTCTCGGTTTCCGGGTAATGAGCCTGGACTTTTGGACGAGCTGGTTCGTGTGCTTGTGAATTTCCCGCGCTGTCTGTGTGACTCACTGAGAGATGAACAACGGGGCGCACGCTCTGGGAGTGCGGTCTCCGGGCTGGCAGGACCAGTGTCCCACGGGGACTGAGCAGAAATGCAGATCCTCGGGCTCCGCTCCAGACCTTGCGGCGGCTCCCTACCGTGCACATTTCGAGACCCCCAGGCCATCTGAATGCCTCCGGAACTTTAGAGAACTAGTGGTATCAGGGTGAAAAGCAAGGACTCCGGGCTCAGACTCTGTGCCATGCCATGGCTTCCAAGCCTCAAATACAGGCACGGCAGCGGTGTGTCTTTCAGAATCCACAGGAGATCGTGATTACCGTGCGGCACCTCTGAAAGCCCTGGCACAGGAGGGGCAGGGACTCGATTACAGCTCTATCTCTACCGTGGAGACTAACTCGTGACGAGCGGGAACTTACACTGTGCTGCCGAGCTCGTGGGGAGAGTAAGTGAGTAAGCTTGAGGACAGTGGTTAGATCAGAGCGCAGCTACGGCGACATGCACCTCTGATGCCAGCGTGGGTGTCCATGGGTTACCTTTTTGGACGTGTGTGAATGATCTAATCTCTCTAAGCTTGGTGTCCTCCTTTGGAGCATCAAGACAAGACTTTCTGCACAAGGTACAGTGAAGGGTGAAATGGAACCCTGTCTGTAACTGCTTCTGAAAGTGTCTGGTGCCTTCTAAGCAACCCCTTCTCAACATGACGACAGTGGCCACCAGCACCGCCCCGTGTGTCTGTCATCGCAGGTTGTGAGGCCACCACATCCTTAACCAAGGGCTTCCCGCTCCACGGGATCGCCGAGTTGTGGCACCCAAGGCCCGATACCTCACCCTGAAAGGGTGTCTTCTTGAGGTAAAGGTAAATATTGATTTAAAAGTATTGAATGAGAAAAATTATTCAACTTGTCATTTCTTTTCTAAGCTCCCCTTCTTCCTATTGGAATCTTGCTAATTTGGATTTAATTTTTTCCATCCCATCTTTAGTCATAGGCCAACATTCGGAGTTTGCAGTAAGGATATTTGAAGACTTTACATGTTTCCTTTAAAAACAGTAGCTTTTAGGTCAGGCCATCACCAGAAGATACAAAAATACACAGAAAGGGCGTGTCTGCGGACAGGCTTTTACGAGGCTTTGTCCTAGTGACAAACAATTCCAAGAATTCAATGGCTTGCGCTGGCAACAAAAGTTTTTTCTCACCCATGTCACATGTCAACTTTGGTTTGGCTGTCGCTTGGTTCCAAACGTCCCCTCCTCCCACCCCCCAGAAGAAGGAACAGCCCAACTGAAGCTCACCTAAGACTGTGCCCTAACGCCTCCGTTCAGGTGTGGCGTGAGTCACCACGGCTCACACTCCATCGGCCAAAGCAGTCACACGACCACATGGGACACAAAAGGAGGAAGACGCACTCTCCCACAGGGGCAAGGCCGGGGGAGCTTCTTTGGACGGACCCGGCAGAGCCTGGCAGCCAGTAACTGGCAGCAACAAACCATCCACCACAACAATGACCACAGCTCTGCCCGCAGGTCCCAGTCCATCTCTTCAAAACATGGGCCATCAGGACAGAAGAAACTAGGTTGCAAATGTGCCGTAATCTCAGATGGTGCTTCCTCTCCTCCTGGCCTGCCTGTCATGGGGAATGATGGCCAACTCCCAGCCTCCAGAAGCCGTCACCCCGCAGTCGTCCTCAGCCCTCTGTGGCCCGAGGGAAGAAAGGGGCTCACCTAAGGAAAGAGTCATTTCCCCAGCAGGTAGGGACCAAAGGACCGCCCTTTGGAATCTGCTGAGAGCTGACGTGGGCCACCTTGTTCTGCTTCGGTGAGTGTGTTTGTTCCAGACGCCACCTGGGCAAACCACCCGCATCCTCAGCTGACACGGACGAAGTCGAGAAGTGATGGGGGAGCCGTCAGGGCAGCCATGGAGGCGAGTCCTGGCCTGGGCCGAGGAGCAGGGAGGAATGGCAGCGGGCCGGCAGCCAGGGTCCCGCGTGCTGGCACGGCTGAAGTCACAGGGTCCAAAGGGAGGACAGCTAAGCCTCACTGAGCTCATTTTCAATTACTCTTAAGCCTTCTGAGTTCAGTGAACTCCAAGTACCTCTGGTCAACCATTTCTTTTTCTACTTAATATTTAAACTTGTGTATCCTTAAAGGTAAGTTTAATCCATGTATTTTGGCTTCATAGCTGCCCGCCGCACCCCCTCCAAAAAAAAAACCACCAAAAAATTGTTTCGTCAGAAATATGTGACATCCAAGAAAGCTTTTTAAGCAACTCTTCTTACAAACAGGAAGTTGTTTTGCTAAGAACCCTAAAGTCAGATCCCCTCAAATTCCAGTTTCAGCCTAGGAACCCAAAGCTACGGTCCGACCGAGACTTCAGCCCTCCGTGCGCCACCCGTCATTTAGAGGTGCACAGAATGATCTCGCCTGAGGCCTAAGAAGCTCCAGGTTTGGGAACCTCCTGCCTCCCCCACTTTCTAATACTTATTTTTCTGCCAATGCAGATCTTTTGTTCGCCCACCGTGGCACAAGGAATGAAGTTTTTCCCAGAACAGGCCAGTTGAAACCTTCCAAAATTCGACTCAACAGAGCTCTCAGTTTTTAGAAAGTATCAGCATTGTACTAACTAGGAAAAAACAATATCTTTTAAAACTTAAAAAGTTAATACTTAGCGTTGGTCCACTGGGCAGTTGGCATTCATCTAGGAAGATGATGTAGATTGGGCATTCTGAAAACTAATAAACAGGTGTTTTCAGCGCCTGCGTGCAATAGTGCTATTCTAGAATGCCGAGGGGAAGTGGGGGTTGGGGGGTGCTGCCCATATCATTTCACCTGTGTATCACAGCATGGTGGTTCTCGGTGTGTGTTCCTGGGGCCGCAGAATCACCTGGGAACTTGTCAGACATACACATTCTTGAGCTCCACCTTGGCTTACTGATCAGAGACTCGGAGCCTTCCAGCTGGTTCTGGGGCTACTCAAGCCTGAGCACCTGAGTCGGGGGGCCGGTGAGCATGGACCCAGGAGCTCACCAAGGGCTCAGGTGTCCCATGCTAGCTGTTGAGAATTTGGGGTGAGTTACTGAACCTCACTTCTCTCCTCTGGGGATAATGATGGCGCCAGCCTCACGAGACTGGTGTGAAGGTTAAGCTCACACGTGAAAAGTCCTTAGAACCGTGTCTGGCACGTGGCCTGTAGTCTCATTTTTGATGACGATGATGGTTATAGATCTGGAGCTCTATGATTACTGATGTGAGTCTGCATTGTTTTTTTAGTGCTGTTGTTCTTACCCATCGGCTCCTTCCCACGTTGGGCCACTTTCGGCTCTGTTCTGATAATACCCACGCTCATTATTTGCACCTGTATTTCTTCTCCTCGCTCAGTGGCTGTCGGGCCATTTCGGGTTGCTTTCTCCCTGACAGGACAGTGAGTTCCAGCTCTCTCTGGCCAATTTCTTTGATCACCCATTCTTAAAAGGGTCCCTTCCTTGGACAGAATTTTGTTCCTCCCTGAGGATGGCGATGGCAACTCACTTTCCATTGTTCCCACCCCCGTGTTTTGTCCCCAGCACCAGGAGCGTAGTTCCCTTTACGGCTACCTGCCTCTTTCAGCGTGCCTACTGTTCAGTTGTTTCCAAAGCGAATTCTTCTTTTCTTTACCTCCGGAGAAAGCACGCCGCACTGCAGAAGCACTAAATGGTGCATGCCATATACATTTTGTTGGCTTGCAGTAACAGGGAGTAATACTGATCTCTCCATTTCATAATCCCGAGGACTTCAATAAAGACTTCGCAGTTCTAAGAACGGCAGTCCTGACGACATGCTGGAACCGTGTAATGCAAACTGCAGACACTAATACAAAGCCCAGCGAAAACAACTAACGGTTTGTGTGGAATTTTGCTTATTTGTAGCACCAGGAGAGGGGAAACTAGCAGAGGCTAGCTTTTATCATTCCCCCATCCTTAGCCTTTGGTAGGCTTTTATTTTTTTCCTTACCATTTTGGAATTGGAGCCAAAGTAGGCTGCAGCATCACCAAAGGAAAAAAAGGCAGTAACATAACACTATATGAAATAAGACTGTCTATCAACAATGAAATAAATGTCATCGAAGGAGTCTGCTGAGAAATACAACGTTACACATTAAGAGTGTGATAAACGGTGTGTGACAAAACAGGCCTGAGTAAGGTCGATGCTGCCTCCGGACAGAGCGGTGACAGAGACAGGGGCTGTCGGCCGACCGTGTGAACGCCCTGGCAGAATTGAGTGGAGAAGAGGCTATACAGGCTGATAATCGGGACTCCTTAAACGATAAGCATAGTTGTAATTTACAACTATGTCGCTGGTGGATTGGAAGAGAAGCGTGAAGTGTATGTGTGCGTCTTTGGGCTACACAGATAAAAGCGTGTGTCGGCGTGTGCGTGCCTGGGTGCGGGTGGCTTAGGAAGAAGCAGTTTGGGGAGGCAGGCTGCAAAAGAGCCTGTTGGCTTTGCACAGATCACGTTGCACTTTGGAGGTCAAGGTGGAAGTGCTCTGGCCTGGCTTCCGCAGACTCCGCGCCCCCCTCTTTCCACCGCGCACCCCCTCGGTGATGAATATAAGTCGTTCCAACCTCCTGGCTCTCGGTCACCATGTTTGAAAAATGTGTGTGAGATGCCTCGGGTTTGACAATCCTTTCAACTCTAATGTTCTGTGACTCAACAATAATAATGCATTTCCACAGGCGGTAAAAATATTCTAGACTCTTCCCTTCCAATTCTCACTGTTTACTTCCGCTGCACTTCCCCTTCCTGTCTCCTGTTTGCCGGTCAGTTGACAGTGGGCTTCAATGGGGGTGAGTTAACCCTCTTGCCAGGGTGGTTTGCAATTGCACTCCCTGCTGAGGGTGGGGATTCCATAGTGAGGGCTTCAGTTTGGTCCCTAAGACACTCTTTGAGCCTTTGTTCTGGCACCATGCCAGATTGCCAGGGATTGGAAGTAAATGCTAGGGCCCTGGGCCTGGGGGGAATTGCAAAGGGTCAGTTTCACTGGGCCAGTTGTTTTCTAAGCACCTGCGAACCCCACGCATCCCTCTCTCTTTCAGGCAGAATCCCATGGTAGCCAGGTGGGTGAAGAGGAGCCGGGACGGTCCACCTGCCTTGAAGAAGACGGCTTCTGACCTGCTGAGTAAGTGACCAGGCGGCAAACAGAGGGCACAGGGTGCCGAGAGGGAGGGAGGAGGTATTATCCTTTGGAGGGGGGCGGGTAACCAGCCCACCAGCTGCTCTCGTCCACGGAGAGATGCTAAACCCAAGACCTGCCCGAAGGCTCTGGGTCTCCTTCCTGCACTCTGTTCACCAGACTCTGACGGGAGGCACTACTGGTGTCGTTAACTGCAACACCAGCCGTGCAGAAACGCAGGTGGACCGAGAGCAGCGCACCCACCCCCTCCCGCTGGCCTGCTGCCTCTCCAGGAGAGGTTAGATCAGAAGCTTCGTGGCATGGCCTTCATGTGAACAGGGCTGACTGTGCAGCGGCTGGGGTCCCACGGAGCCTGGGGCGGTGCTTGCGCCCGCAGGACGTCCGTGCCTCGTGTCGCTCATACTCGAGCACTTAGGCCGCTGTTGTTATTTCCGTGGGTTGCATGGCGTGCACCTCCCCTGGCAGGTTTTTTCTTTTTTTTAAGTGCATGCAGCTACTTGTCTTTGGCAGCTGGAGACCTGAGCTTGACTTGGCATGGGGCATGCCAGCATGGCGTGGTTTCCAAACTGTCACCCTGGTCCCTCTCCCCTCGGTCACCGACAAGTGCTGCTGAGGGTCCAATAAGACCCATGCTCATCAATTATACCGTGCACTTTTCTTTTATTGTTTTTAATCCTCACCTAAGGATGTTTATTGATTTTTTTTTTTTTTTTTTGAGAGAGAGAGAGCGAGAAACATCTATGTGAGAGAGAAACACTGATTGGTTGCCTCCCATATGCACCCTGACCAGGGATCGAACCTGCAGCCTGGGTACGTGCTCTGACTGGGAATCAAACTCACCTTTTGGTGTGCAGGATGACGCTCCCAACAACGGAGCCGCCCAGCCAGGGCCCTGTACTTTGCTTTTAAACCCATCCCAAAATAAGTGGAATAGACTTCAATGAGTAAAATAAATTCTGAGTAACGTACGGCCCTTCTTTGCAATGAAAATAAAAAAGTGACTTTCCTTTCCAAGAAAAAAATAAAAGAAAAGATCACTTCAGGGGACAGTCAGTAAATGGCACACTCCTGATACTGTAACAGGAAAATTAAAGAGCCCAACAGGTCACCTGCATCCTCAAGTGGCAGCCTGTGAAGGACACGGGTTCGCTTTCCTTGAAGGGGTTTTCCCAGAGGGTTGTTTTCAAAACTCCTAATTGAGGCAATGCCACTGCTCGGACAGCAAAACTCATTGTATGAATCACAGGCCCCTGCACACCGGTTCCTTTGTATAGGGGGAAATATAAAATATTTTTACATGCCAATGAGGCGGGGGAAAAAACCCCAAAACATGCCAACCAGGTAGAGTTCCCTCTAATTGCTCCCATTATCTTTTCAAGGAATATAGGGACCGTTTAGCTCAGTCACCAGGCAGGCACTCTAAGATGCTGGGCAACCTCACACCCGGCTTGCCCCTGTCTGTGAAGCACCGTGGGAGCCCAGGTCTCGTCTCCGGTAGGTCTGCCCCGCTGCCCTCCCCGCAGCCTGTGCTTAGTAACTTTTCATTAACTCTTTGAAATGCATCCCTATGCCGGTCTGACTTAGTTCCCTGGAGAAGGAGGGCAGGGTTCGTGTGCCGTATCTAAATGCCATGCCTGATAGGGTGCACTGACAGCACTTCTAAGAATAACCGACATACCCATTCAGCCATTAATCAGGTTTAATTATTCACTCTGTGTTTGTTTGAGGTTTTTGATAAGTTAGTCTTTTCCAATGCAGTCGAGACGGGGAGAGGTCGTGGATTCCAAGTGATTCATTGGATTTTGGGAAAAATAAATTGCTACCGTGGGGAGGGTCACGCAGAAGGAGAAGTTTTGAAAAATTTCATGAATACTGTCCAAGTTTACAAAATTTGTGTTAGAAGTCTCCATCACTTATCAGGAACTATCTTACGGTGCTCAATCAACTTATTTTTAAATTTTCTGTAACTGCACATCTATGATAGCTGAACAGACATAACTATTCATAACGCTTTGTGGGGTAGATGCATGCAAGTCTGATATCACAAAGGGAAGATCAGCGTCATTTTTTTTTTTAACTGAGAGGCTCTGTTTTGGCACTTTGTCACCATTATCTCCTTTAACCATCACAAAAATCCTGAGGTCTGGGCTGTATTCTCATTTTGCAGGTTAGAGCCGAGGGCCAGGGAGGGTCCATGGCTTATCCCGGCTCACACAGCAAATGCCTTGGAGAGTGAGCCTTGAAGCCAGGTTTGCTTGTCTCTGGGGTCTCTGCTCCTCACTTCCTCAAGTTCAAGTCAACAGCCTTGACTTCAGAAGTTTCCTTTCCTGTGTATGTCCATGTGCATTCATACTTATGTCACACGGATGTGCTAGTTCCATTTTCTGGACGTTCTACCTCCTGCGACAGTAATAATACACCCCTCTTTGTCATTTCCTTAGGTGGTCCCAAGAGCCTGCGGATGGACCCAATGCACCTCAGCATGTCCAGTGCCCCCCTGGTGAAGCACACAGCCAGAGCTGGGCTCAAGTCCCACAGACCCCGGGTCATGTCCAAGAGCGGACACAGCAATGTGAGAATTGACAAAGTGGATGGCATATACTTACTCTACCTTCAAGACTTGTGGACGACCGTGATCGACATGAAGTGGAGGTATAAGCTCACCCTCTTTGCAGCCACGTTCGTGATGACCTGGTTCCTCTTCGGAGTGATCTACTACGCCATCGCCTTCATTCACGGGGACTTAGAGGCGAGCGAGCCCGTTTCAAATCACACGCCCTGCATCATGAAAGTGGACTCTCTCACGGGGGCGTTCCTCTTTTCCCTGGAGTCCCAGACAACCATAGGCTACGGCGTCCGCTCTATCACGGAGGAATGCCCTCACGCCATTTTCCTGCTAGTGGCTCAACTGGTCATCACGACCTTGATCGAGATCTTCATCACGGGCACCTTCCTGGCCAAAATCGCCAGGCCCAAAAAGCGGGCAGAGACCATCAAGTTCAGCCACTGCGCTGTCATCACCAAGCAGAACGGGAAGCTGTGCTTGGTGATCCAAGTGGCAAACATGAGGAAGAGCCTCCTCATTCAGTGCCAGCTGTCGGGCAAGCTCCTCCAGACCCACGTCACCAAGGAGGGGGAGCGGATCCTCCTCAACCAAGCCACGGTCAAATTCCACGTGGACTCCTCTTCGGAGAGCCCCTTCCTCATTTTGCCCTTGACGTTCTACCACGTGCTGGACGAGACCAGCCCCCTGAGAGACCTCACGCCCCAAAACCTCAAGGAGAAGGACTTCGAACTCGTGGTCCTCCTCAATGCCACGGTGGAGTCCACCAGCGCCGTCTGCCAGAGCCGCACGTCGTACATCCCCGAGGAGATCTACTGGGGCTTTGAGTTTGTGCCCGTGGTTTCCCTCTCCAAGAACGGAAAGTACGTGGCTGACTTCAGCCAGTTCGAGCAGATCCGGAAGAGCTCCGATTGCACGTTTTACTGCGCGGACTCGGAGAAGCAGAAACTGGAGGAGAAGTACAGGCAGGAGGACCAGCGGGAAAGAGAGCTGAGAACTCTGTTGTTGCAACAGAGCAATGTCTGATGGCAGAGCCGTGGCCTCGGTTTCACCCCACCGCGGTCTCCACACCTGAGCTCCCTTCGAACAACAATGTGTGGGTGCACTCAAAAAAAAAAAAAAAAGGAGAGAAAGAAAGCAAGAAAGCTGCACAGACATGCAAAACCTATCTTTTCCTTTGATCTGGTGGCTAAACAAGAGTCTCCACCTGTGACAGGGTTCCTTGTTTAAACGCTTTGTCTGAAGCAAATTCTCAAAATTCAAATTTTCCAGAACGGGGCTACATTTCGAAGAACTTGGTGTACGGCAACTGCAACAATGTCCTGCTGGATGGACAGAGACATTTAGCAACGCCGATGGTGAAAGCCAATGCTTTTCTATATGAGGAGAGCAACTGTGACATAAGGTATTTATTCCATCCGACTATCAAAGTCAGTATGGCCAAGACTTGTAATGTGATTCAGTATCCACTTGTATCATTGCTTTAAAACACTCTTGTTTTCTCCCCCAGGCAGAGAAAATGTTATATATATGTATTGGAGGCTATTGGGTAAGGCAGAATGTGGAGCAAGGGGATTCTGTACTCACGAAATATAATAATTCCATTGTCACCTGTTTTTCATCGGCTATGGTTGTGTAGAGTGAAATTGATCAATCGGGAATTGCGAGTTGTAGAAACATACACAAATGGAGCTGAGGCTAGGAACACGCCCCTTTCTGTTCAAAGTGTGGATGAGTCCAGCAGCATCAAGCCCCATCCAGGAGCTTGTAAGCAACACCGACGCTCGGGCCCCACCCAACTTAGAGAATCAGAGTTTGTACCTTAACGAGACCCCCAAGTGACTTATGCACAAATGAGTCTGAAAAACTCCTCTCTGGGCAGTGTGTTCAAGGGAACTTCTGAGGCCATGGGACTCTGTGGGGCCCAGGTCCACACGGACTCCAGACCTGTCCTCCCTTCGGTTCATTATTATGGACCACACTTCCTTTCAGCCCCTTCTTTCCTTATCTATTAAAATACCTTGTCCCCAGAGGAAGTACCAAGGACATTCTGAAAGCAAAATAAAACTCTTGCAAGTAATGGTCGTCTCATTCGGGCCAAGTATTGTACATGGTTGTGGAGAATAGTTAGAACAAAAGAAAAATTAAGCTGTGTAAGGATCAGAGATTTGCTCAGACGTTGAAGTCTAGAAAGTTGCACAGGGTCACGAGGGACAGGAGTTGCTGCGGATAATTTATACACCGATGACTCCCAGAAGCATGAACAAAACCTGATAATTGGGCAACATGTCAAGAATGTCCTCAGTATTTAAACAAATCTCATCCAGCTCAGTGTTACAGAGTAACACTTTGCCTTTGGCAGAATTTAGGGACCAGGCACCTTGCATTTCTTTGGGGAAGAGGATAAATGGGCTAGGACTGGCTAAATGTGCAAAAGGTGAATTCTCGTTTCATTCAAAACAGGATGGATTTGTATATTCAGTCAAGAGGCATGTGACTGTAAGTGCGTAGGCCCTGCATGGACATACATGTGAGCCCACACATGGGCACACATAGGCACGCACACACATGTGCACACAGGGACTCACACCCCGGCTCTTGAAGCATAATTGTGGAAATTATGGGACTCCTCTAGGACTGGGAACAGGGGGACTTGGAGGACACGGAGAGTAAACTGCTTTCAACCTGTCAGTGAAACGACCATGTGGGCTCCAGCAAGTCTGGTCCTCTTTTGATGTTGCCACATTTTCAAGTGTCCTTCACTAAACAATTAAACAGAAAATGTGACTAACACCCCTGAGCTGGAACGGACCATCTAACGGAGGGGTCTGCAGAGTGGGGCAAAGCCGTAAAGGTTTGAAGAGTAATCTCAATGCACGAGAGGTTTTTGTCTTTAATTATTCGGGAAGATCTTTACTTTTTCTGTTGATAATTTCATGGCAGGTTGTTTTCGATCTGAAAAAATTATGTGCCATTAGATATTATCCCTTTTAGTTGTTCTACGTGATTTTTGATTGTATGTCGTGGCATGATCAACAGAAGGATAATGCCGTGGACATGTTTACTGATTTCCCATCATACCGTTGAATTCTCACAGTATTTCCTTCAATGCTAGTTTGAAAGTGACCAAGATTAGGAACTTTACATACTTACATCGCATACATACCATGATGTAGCACACGGCAGGGAAATCTTTTTTATGGTCACCTGGCACATCTATTTCAGCCAAATTTGGAAGCACCCAGTCTTTTGCACTACACACAAAATAAACACTCAATGTCTTTAAAAGTCAATATTCGTGTAAGTTGATAAATCATATAAGCTAATTTTTAATACATAACTCTGAAGTTGTGGTTGGTTTGAAACTTAGCCTTTCCCAGACACACTTATTTATTTTTACTTTGTACAAAGTACTCTCATGTTGACATGCTAGCAAAGGACTCGGGTGGCAAAGTGGTTCTATCTGAACACAGTCTTCTGACTGAAACAGATTCATGCTCAGCCCTTGATTAAGAAGAAGTCATCCCAATGGAATGCTTTTGACTCAAAAAAGTTTTTGCATTTTGATGTATTCCCAAGGCACCAGGCCTTCTCAGAGAGACCATTCAGAAATGCCATGTTCCATTTGAGAAACCACAAAGCCCCGTCTTATTTTAGTAATAAAATGTATTGTACTTGCATGGCCCATAGTAGACATGGCCCCAGAAGTGTAGCAAAGATTCCCTCATTGATCCTTACAGTGGGCCACCTTTGGGTGGTGGGGGGCGGGGAATCACACACTGGTCCCCTTCCCCACTCATGGGGCTATTACAACACAGAGAAGAGACTCCAGAAATTAAAAATAACTGGTTAAAAGGAAAAATGCCAGGAATGAGGGGACCAGAGATTTAAATGGATTTAAACAACTTTTTGAATTTAATTTTCAATTTTAATGGATTGTTATTTTGATATCATTGAACTGTAAATTAAGATGTATAAGCCTGTGACACTTCTATTATAATACAATCCTTTCTCTCTTGCTGAGAGCTTCAGTACCCATATCTCATCTGGAGAAATAAGAAAATAGAAAAACAAAGTGAAGAAGGCACAAGGCTCTTGCCAACATAGCTCAGTAAAAGATCACCCTTGTCCTCAGGCTTGGTTCTGTGTCTTGTCACTACGGCCTAAGGGCCAGACATTTGACCATGTGGTGTCAGGAAGCCTTCCAGTCTCCCAGTGGTGGCTTTCATTCTTGCTAGACTTTCCTTTGCCTGGTAAACATTTAAAATACCTGGCCTTGAATCCAGGTTATCTTATCATGGCTTGGTGAGATGGGGTTTTTTGTAATGAAAGGTATTAGCATTTCAAGTCTTGATCTCCAAGTGCATGCTGGAATTCCAGCTTTTGATCCTGCGAGGGTCCAAGGTGCCCTGAATTTTCTTCCCCCGCGAAGATCTACACTTGAAGGTCCAAAGCTTAACATTTCACATCTAATGGATTAACCAGGTACATTTTGCCCCTTGTGAATCTCAGTTTATCTTTAATCAGAGTGACCCACCAAACAGCCAAGCCTGGAATTCCCGGACAGCAGTGAGCAAGGGGTATCTGCTCTCAGGCTCAAGTGTCTCAGAGCAGAGTTCAGTCTCCAGAGTTAGAATTTGCAGTGAAATGATATGATTAGAACTTAATTGGGATTTTAAAGATTGAAAGAGTTAACTTCTTGAGGCTTTAGTATTTGTCAGTAAGCTGTTTTATTGTTGTTATGTGGTTTTGATATTTTTTAAAGAATCTAAAACAAAATCTTTGTCTTCCGAGTAGGAAGGTACTAAGAAAAGAATAGAAATGAAAAGCAAATAGTTGGTCAACTAGCTTTTACATAAATGCGCTTCTGCCGGTGAAGAGCTTCTCTGCAGGGGAAAAACCGGCCACTCAGTCTCACATGACAGCAGACGGTGTCATTACATTCCTCTGGCATCCCAGGAGAACCCATTTTCCCCGTCTTTAAGAAACACTGATGAATTAAGTCCAATTCCCTCCCCCGCCGCCCCCGCAAAGTCCTTCTCGTAAACGCTCAATGAAAAAGAAGCATGAGGCAGAAATAAAGCTTCGGCCCTTTCCCTTCGTTCTCATCCCCTCTCCGTTCTCCCGTGGGACTCAGCTTCCTCTCGGCCTGACACACTCTCGGCTGCTGGTCTTCACCCTGGCGAGCTGCTCTGTCAAGTCAGGTTATCCTGTGGGCTGAAAATCCTAGTAACATGTAGATGTTTAGATGCCTGAAAAATCGGGGATGGGATCTTTTATTTTTCCATTGGTGTGCTGCTGGTGTGTAAAAGTAGAAGGCGGAGGAAAAAGCTCTTGATTTGAGTTGATAGCTAATGCCTGATAAAATGACAAGAATTGACCATGTATGTTAAGAACACCATTGATACCTGCGGGTAAGAGCCAAAGATGTCGTACGTGTATGTGAAGCCCCGCAACTCTGAATAGGGCCCCCCAGTGACCGACGCCGGCCTGCTGGGCATGGAGGACATGTCCTGAACTTGGTGACTTGCGTCCTACATTCTCTGTGGACTTTATGATGATGCTCTAAGCGTCCCGTATGTGTTTTTATTGATAAACTGCAAAATCACATAGGCAAATGGGAAAGAAAATTTTCAAATTTCACTGATGTCTTGAATATTTATTAGCTCACTCTGCCACCCTTTCAGGAAATATTCACATAATCCCAAACTATGCCCCTCTCTAGAAGAGCAGAGCATAAGCATCTCTTCCTTTGGAAGCAAGGGTTTTCATATACCTGGTAGTAGAGAAAGGGGCTAACCCAAAAAGATATTTTCTTGACTTGCTCCATTAGTAAAAGTAAATTGCAGCCAAACACAGGAGGCCTTTAATACATTCTGTGCGGCGTGGAGCAGGTGCCATCCGTGGGAGCCCGTCTATCAGGGAGCGTGCCAGGCTCAGAGCCCCCGTGTGCACGGTGCAGTGGGGCCCTCATTCCCAGCCCCCCACTGGAGAGTCAGGCCAAGGGTTTGGTGTTCCTGACCAGCACTGGGTGGGCAAAGATGAAGATGAAGGCGTCCGCCTGAAAGTCCACCAGCAAATTGCAAATTTCTCCCACTTCATCGTGTGGTACTTAACTATGGTCTTTATTCGATGCCAAATCTTATCTAGTATCCAAGCCTTTCCATCCCCTTAAGAGAGCCAAACGTATTCGAGTTAATGGTAGAACTTGCTCAAAATTAGATTCTAAGGTAGCCACTCCATATAGCGAGCCTCTTCCCCACCCTGCAAAAAAAAAGAAAAAAAGAAAAGAAAAGAAAGAAAGTCAGAAATTGTTGCCTCTGAGCTAAGAAATGTGACCTCTCAGCTCATTATTACTATCATTGTTGCTACTGCAGATGTCCTGAATGTTATTGAAAAACTAAGGAGCTTCCAAGAAGGCAGATGGAGGGGACTTCAAAGAAATGCCGTGGGGTTTTTTTCTTGCTCTGTAATTTACCTACATTTTTTTTCATCTGCAATCAAATCTTAAGAGTAAGGATGTTGTATTAAAACAAATCATTGCAGGAAGTATGACTGTGTCAGGGGCTTTTTACAAAAACAAACTTCCAGATCACAAGAGGAAACTGTGTTTGTGTACTGACGGGGGGTTAAAGAGCAGTTGGGAGAGGAAGGCAGGATACCGGCCGGCCTGGTTCTATTTTGGAAGAATTATTTTTGCGGGGTGTCATGGAACTGTAAGTTACAAAGCGAGCGCTTTGGTAAACAGACTTCTGGGATCTGAAAGGGCCCGCACCAAAACACCACTTAATGAAATTCAAGGGAAGGATTTGAAGACTAAAATCCCAAATCACACGCAGATTTTACAAGTCAACAGTCCCGCTCCTTGTAAACCCTAGTGGCGCACACTTACTAGAGTGTGGTTTGTGCCTCAGACTCCTACCATGTACCCGTCCACGTCTGATCACTATGTCGTGACACCAATGGGTGACCTATGCCTGAATGTACCTGAGCAGAATAGTGACTCGTGTTTCTCAAGGCTGAGCTACAATTTGGTGCGTGCTGGAAATCTCACACTAACTGGCATGCATACTCTGTCGCCTGTGAGCCCAGTTACACTGGATCAGCTTTAATGTTGTCCTTTCACTTTCTACAAATTCATGCCTCTGTTTGTTAAGCCGTTTCTTGTTTGCACATGCAGCTCCGGCACCTTTCTTTCTTTACATATGGAATCACTCTAATCTGTGAAACAATAGAAAATACAAACACAATAAAGCCAATTCCATAGTCAGGAGTCTGTGTTTCTTTCATCGGAGTGGTGAACGTGCTGTGGGGAGCCCTGTGGAGAGGAAGTTGGTATTTCCTTAGAGAGCTCAGAGATTCAAAAGGAGCTGTTTCCATTCCAAAGAGCGGTCTCCAGCGATGCCAACTACAATCACTGGGGACCACTGGGCCCTAAGGACTTAAGGGGTTAGTTTCCATCAATGCCTAAAGGACTGCATTTTGCTTCCTTTCTAATCAAAGAAAAGAAATAAAATCCCTGCCTCATTTTTTTTTTGCCTTGACACCCTATTGGTCATTTCATTTTAGTCAATGATTAGAGATCAAGGAATTATTTAACGACAAGCTTTCAGCACCTCATTGCCCACCAAAGTCCCTTACGTGCCATTGCTCGTTTACTTGGATGGATTAAAAGAAGGAAAACCCATAATTATATGAACCTTACAGACACCAGTATGAGTGTGGCTGTAAAACACACAGCCACCTGAAACCCCCGCAGCAGGTACGTGCCCAAGGACAACCATTGTCCTTGAAGCACTTTTCTGGGAAGCAACATGCACACAAGCTGCTGCCACAGCTCCCAACCTTCTCCCGGTGTCTCTTTGGGAACTTGCTCCTTGGAAATCTTGGCTCATTGATGGCAACATCCCCAGTGGTGGTCAAGAATCTGTTCTTTGAGCGAGAATGTGCAGAGTTGGAAATAAAAAAGGCTGGTCATATACAGTAGGAAGTCAAATTTGAAGGGGATGTTTTAGGAAGGAAAAAAAAAAAGTTTTCCAGAAAGTGCACAGTAGTTGAAACACAGTGACAGGGCTCATCAGTAGGGCACGTATTCCTAATTTTAATTTGCATGAAATTTCTCTGACACGTATTAATTTCTACTCTATTATCTTAAGCATCTGCTGGCCTCTGTGGGGTGGCGCCGGCTGAGAGCTGAGCTATCCAACCATGACCAAGACATAAGACAGGTTTGCCTTTACCACACCACGGCCTTGGGGCCATGAGTATGGGAATTCGTCGCAGCAGCGTTTGCTTCTGGGCTGGGGACACAACACCCTGGCAGCCACGATCCCCTTTTTGGAAAGCCTGGACTCTGCGCCTGTCTTCAAAAACATCAAACAAACAATTTCAATGGTTCAACTTTTATGCAGAAGCCCATCTTCTTCCTCCAAGCTTTGAGTGCCCCCCACGTTTCCTGCCCCTCTCTTTGACTCTAAGACTCGCACAGAGTTTAGCGTGTAGTGCATTTGAGACTCTCAGACGTGTTTCCCCTGTCCTGCGGGCTGCCTTTTCTACCTTCCTTGGTTTGCCTCCCTTGAATCTGTCAGACGCTCTTGCTCTCAACAGCCGACCTCTCCGCGCACTCTGTTTACATGCGAGATCAAAATCTGCCACAAACAAGCCTCGCTGTCTCAGTCAGTGCAGAACAATGTGTGCTTTTCCTTGCCCCGCCCCGCCCCCCAAATCTTGCTGACCTGCTGCCTGCGAAGCCTGGTGCCTCTCCTGCTCTTATAAGCCACACACACACACACACACACACACACACATACACACACCCCTCGTGACTTCTGATCACAGCTTGGATTTGCAAAGAGCAAAGAACACTCACACTGACAAGGTTCTGAATGCTTCAAACAGCGTTCAACCTGCAACGGTCCTTTTTAGACCCAGCGAAGGAGGTAGGGCACACCTCCTTCCTGGCTTCCTCTTACTTCATAAACTATAACCTGAATACAAACTTTACAGAAGATCTTAAAAGCCCACTGAGGTCCCATAGCTCGCCCAGTGTGGCCCAGTGAGTCAATGCGGTGAGCTGGGTCTTTGGTTTCTGGTCACATGTTATAGCCCCTGAGTTTACAACATGGGACTCTCTCTGCGGAGCCGATTTCTACGTGTGATGGGTCAAGACCAGGGCTAAAGTGATGCAGAAAGGATCGCCCAGAGACAGCGTGAGGCCGGGAGGCTGGAAGAATTATATAAGGCCTTAGCACACGGCCAGGGGTCTGCTACACGGAAGCTGAGCACATGGAATCGGTATCCAGAGGTGGAAACAACCAGCCCAGAAGGAAAGGGCAGAGGGCTATGAATGCCGCTCGCCCGGGTGGGAGCAAGAGCCCCAAACCTGCTCTAGGCTTGTAGGGACAAACAGTGGGCCAAAGAATAGACACGGGGGCTGGCCAGGATTAAAACATCTCAGAAAAATGTCACGGGGACCAAGCAAATGGACCTCGTTTGGTTCAAAGTTCTTTATGTTTTCACTATGATTGTGTTGATGTAAGAAATGTCCGAACCCGTGGAGAATTTTTATGAGTTTATCGGAGCCAAACCAGTGACATACGCTGGGGAGCAAGATCTCAAATCTTCCGGAAAATAACAGCTTTCAGCTTCTGTTACGCATTTGAAATGGAGGGAGCATAAGAAAGATGATGTGGCTGTGGGAAAAAGCAAGGTGGGGACGGAATTACAGAACGGTTAACACTCTGCTCTCTCGAGGGTGGTTAGGGCTTATTTCAAAGGTGTGTTAACCTAGACACACAGGAACAACGGGCGGGACTTGCGTCAAGCAAAGGTGAGCCTTTTATTGTAAACGTAGAGGCCTGGGGAGCACTACCCACCATGGCCTGCTTGGTTAGGAATTTATGATCAGATCACTCTGTGGCGCTACTTTCCATCAAACCTATTTTCGTCCACAATGGCATCACATCTCCTTAAAACGTATAGGCACTGTTAGGGTCCCCCACATCTTTCTATAGATGAGAAGACTGAGGTCCAGGGAAGTTAAGTTACGCAGGCGGTAAGCAACAGAGCCAGGTGTGAAGCCTGGGGCTGGACAGAGGAAAAGCCTGTCTTCTGCCCCAAGCGCCATCCCGCTCCCTGGGCAGGCCATCGCACAAGGCCCCAGGGGAGCCTAAGGGGATGTGTAGGTGATGCCCTTGGAGAAAATGAGCATCTGCTTGGCCCTCAAGTGTTTTTATCAAGGGGAAACCGAACTGCGGTTGAGTTGCCGGGGGGCCACGGTCGTGACTCATGGATGCTGAATTAACGCTATAGAGCGGCCATGAACGTAGGAGGGCTTTGCTGCAGAGGATGGAGTGGGGAGTTTCCACGGGAGTGTTTGGCTGAGCTCTGGACACCTGATTGGTAAGGATTGCTACGGGGCTCTTCAGTGAAACTCTAAGATAGGTAATCATTCTGAGGTCTTGGCTGATTGAGCCCAGAGACGAAGAGAGCTTTGTAGAGAGATGCAAACACCACGGAAATCAGCAGGGCTTGCTGGGTCCCACACTGAGCACCAGGGGCCTGTGGGGACATGTGGGTGGCCCCTGCACACTCAGTCCCTGCTGCGAGGATGACCAGGGCTAGGGCATGACCCAGACACCAAGTAGTGCTGGGCAGGGGCACAGGGAGGCCTTGGAAGCTGACTGTGGAGGGAGGTTTCGCCAGTGGTCTGATACTTGGAAAGATTGGTCTGCAAATCTCTCCGTGTTGGGGGCAGGTTGGTCAAGGGAGGGGCACCTGGGAGGAAGTGCAGTGAGAATGCACACAAAGGACAAGCTCCAGGGAGAGAAGCTTCAGGAGCAGGACCTCTCTTGGGAGGGGGCCATGAAGAGGGAAAGCCAGGCAAGCCTTATTTCGGGGACAAAATCTAAGACTGGAACTCGAGCACGAAGCTGTCAGCCAAGACAAAAATGGAACTGGGAAAAATACTGGGGCTTCCTCACTGGAAAGAAGCGTTGTGAATAGAGCAGGACAAGGGCCAGGTAGACTCAGTGAGGGCTCAGCGTCTTCACATCCCCTGAGTGGGCGTCGGAGTGGGGAGCCACAGCCCGTGGGCCAGCCTGCCCTCCCAAAGGCAAAGCGGGGAGGCTGGGAGGCAGGCATGCCCTGACGGCCATAGGTGGGTAGTTCATTGCCGGCTGAAGTGGCTCCTTGCTTCCCGTAATATTTACGCAGCCAAAGTAGACTCTTTGACCATCGCGTGATCACCACGCCAGACCCTCAGGGCGCTGCGGTTTCCATGTTGATAGTGATCTGGCAGCCTTCACTGTACTAAGAAGACAAAAGCAGTTCCCGAAGGAGCCGAGAGAGTCGTGTCTTTTTCTAGCACTGCCGTGACCAATTACTACAAGCTGGATATTTTGAAGAGCAGAAATTCATTGTCTCACAGTTCTGGAGGTGTGAAGGCTGAAATTAGTCATTGACAGGGCCACGGGCCAGAGTGTCCCCTGAATCCTGCCTCTTTCAGCTTCCAGTGGCCCAAGACATTTTTTGGCTTGTAGAAGCATCACTTGGATCTCTGCCTCTGTCTTCCCAGGGCTTTCTCCCTGTCCCTTCCTCCATGTCTGTCTCCCCATCCAAGTTCCCCGTTTTTACAATGACACCAGTCATATTGGGTTAGGGGCCACTTCATGGGTTCACTTTAATTCAGCTACCTTTGTCAAAACCTTTTTTTTTTCCAAGTAAAGCCACATTCTGAGGTACTGGGAGTTAAGAGTTCCACACACCTTCTTGAGGGACACAGTTTAAGTGACACTTTTCTTCCCTCTCCATGTCATTGCAGACTGTCTACACTTAACCCTCCTCCTGTTCTTCTCCTTGGAAGAGATAACGGCGCCCCCACCCCTGGCCAGTTACGGTCACTGTCACAGACTTTCCAGTCCTGCAGGATGAACACACAAAGCCACTCTCTAGCAGGTGTCCTACCCTGGTTTGACCATAGCTGCACAGAATCTATGCCAGTGGGCCCACTCAGACACTCTTCTGAGAGGGTACGGCGTTCTCAGCTTAGAGAACAAAGAGCTTTCTCTCTCAGAATTCGTCTCCACTCTTTGTACACAGGAAGACTTTTGAGCCCTGCTTTTCAAGGGGGTGGACACGAGCTTTAGCCCCTGCAAGTGACTCATGTGCTGGGCTTCACCTCCCAGCTGCTGTCCCCAAGAGCTGGAGCTTGAGGGTGCCCCAAAACTTGAACGTACTTGAGCTTTAGATGCACTTCACAATTCTGTGTCTGTCATGGTTTGGCACGTGTATCGCCCACTGTAAGGGCTGGGAGGAACCCCCCTTTCGATGAACGCAGGCTTCATTGAGGTGTCTCTGAAGGCGCCACTGGTCCACCAGCCGATGTCAGCCTGGTGGGTCCTCGCACTTACACCATTTTGTCAAATCAGGTAGCGCCACGTTGTTCCAAGAACAATTCTTTTATACACTGTCTTCCTCTCCGAACCATTTCCCCCTCCGACGCTGGGAACCTGAGACTCCGCCCTGCCTCTCTCGCTTCTTCACCACAAGCACCTGATCCATCACCCTGTCCACGTCGCCCCTGAAACGGCGCTCACGCCCATTTCTTCTCTCCCCTTCAAGCTGCTTTACTCCTAGTATAGGCCATCACTGACTCTCTCCTGGTTTTCCTGAGAAGCTTTACATGGGTGACACCACCTCTAGTCTTTCCCCCTTCGCACCCTTCCGCCCTACGGTACACAGCACGGTCACTCTAAGACAGGCTGCATTAAAATCAGGTGGATTTTAATCCCTCTCTCAAAAGCTGGTTCTTCGCTTGTGCCTCATTTGGGCTGAATGGTTCCTCTCGAGCTGGCCCTGGAACACCTCCTCCCCTGTCACCCCTTGCCTTTGCGGCCTCTCTTCAAACATCCTGACCTGTTAGCGAACCCCAGAATGCTGCTTCCTCTCCCCAACCTCAGGGCCCTTGTCCTGCTTCTCCTTCTGTCTGAGGAGTCCCCGGCCAGCTCCTGAGGGGTCCGCTGGCTACCTCAGATGACAGGCTTTCTCGACCACGCTTGTGGTCTCCTCCGATAAACTCCTGGGCACTTTATGGGCTCTCTGTGTGCATAGCGCCCCCCTTCCGGAAGGATCTCCCGATGGTGTGGCTGAGTTTACCAAGCCTCTGGATAACATCCCACAACTACCCAGCTTATCTCCGGAGCCGGGCCTTGCCGCTGGGCTGAGTGAGGGGAGGCGAGGTAATGAGACACTTGGCCCAGGTGCAACGTGTCAGGGGTGCTAAAGATGAGTAATAAAGATAATATCCTGAAGCAACATTTTAAAATCAAAATTAATGCAAAAAAAAAATTCATGATAGACAACCTATCAAAATTTTAAATAAAGAGAGGATCAACCAGAGTGCTCAAAGGAAAAGTTATGGCTTCAGGTGTTTGTTTTAGAGAATAAGAAAGATCTAAAATCAGCGATTTCAGCTCCAGCCTCAAAAAGTTAGAAAAATAAAAGTAAATTGAAACCAAAATAAATGGACGGAAGGAACTACTAAAACAAGACAAAAATCAATGAAATGGAAAAAAAATACACAAACAATAGTTCTGCTTGTGGTAACAAACTTACCAAGGAGAACTGGAAAGAATACATAAAATCGACTACCCAAGGACCCCGTAGATTGAAGAAAGGCAAGGAAACTTCTAAGGTGAGTTGGAACTCATCGGCAGCCACAGGCATGGGGCAAGGTCCCGTCTTTTTAGCCTTACCCTAAGGACAGTGGCAGCTGTCACGTGTCACAGGCCAACTAAAACTCCAACGTCAGGTCACAGTTTTTCTGGTTCAGGATAAAAGGAAAGGTGCCCGGCACCAGGCTACTGCAGCGTCGGGGGAGCCCAGAAAGGAGAGAGCCCGGGGTGGGAGTCCCTAATCCTGTGCATAAGCTCTAGAAAAGCCTGTGGACGACCACTGAACCGTACACACGCGGGGTCGACTGCGAAGTCCAAACTGAGAAGAGGCTACGGTGTAACCAACCACGGGTCAAGTTCGAAGTTCAGCTCTGACCAAGTCGAGGGCCCGCTAAAAGGAAGATGTGAGCACTCTTTGTGAGAACAGAACTCCGAGTCTCCACAGCACCTCCTTTAACCTCGTTCGGGACTCAAGTCAAAACTAAGTGACACAGGAAGAACCTGGAACATGTGACCTACTCTCAAGAGAAGAGACAATTAACAGAGGCCAACCCCGAGACAATAATTCTTAAAGCTACACTCATTAAGGTGGGGAAGATATAATGGCAACGAATGGGAAAAATTTTTTTAAACCTCAGCAGAGATGCAGAATATATAAATAAGAACCAAGTTGAAATTTTGGAACTGAAAAAATATATATCTGGAATAAAAAATTTACTAGGTAGGTTGAATAGCGGAATGGAAGTGAAAGAGGAAAGGATAGGTAAATTTGAATACAAGGCCATAGAATTATCTAAACTAAAGAAGAGAGAAAAAAGGGAGGAAAACTAACAAAGCCCTTGAGAATGCCAGACGCCTCGTGTTTGGGCAACCGGAGACCCAGTCGTTCCATTCTTCGGCATTACCCAAGTGAAATGAAAACATACATCCATTCAAAGATTTATGTGGTTTTTGTTCACAGGCGCTTTATTTCTCATAGCCAGAAAAATCTGTATACAGCCTGAATGTTCACCAACAGGGAAACAGGTAAAATGTGATCTACCCATGCCAGGGAATATAATAAAAATTAATGACCTACTGATGAAGACAACAACGTGGGTGAAAACCAAGTCATTCTACTGAGCGAAGAAGCCAGGCCTAAAGAGGCCATACTGTAGGATTCCACCTCTATAAAATTCTAAAATATTCCAAATAATCCAGAGTGGTGCTGGGCAGGGCTCGCCTGGGGGTCAGGGTAGGGAGGCTGCAAAGGGGCGTGAGGAAACCCTCAGGGGCGATGGAAGGGTTTGGGGTTTTATTTGTGGCGATCTCACCGGTCTCTACATCACTCAGAACTAAGTCCTAGAGGTTGGCTATCTGACGTAGGACTTAGAGTTAACGTTACAGTTTTGTGCACTTTGAAGTATAAGGTGATAGACCTCGTGTTAAGTGGTTTTTCTTACCAAAAAATCCAAACTGAGACAGAGAACACAAAAACATTTTTGGAAATGACGGAGTCACACAGTGAGAGAGCCACGTGGTGCGAGAGCCACGCTAGGATCTTCTGAGGACTTGAGCGGCTGTTTTGACCCCTGAATATCAGGGGAATGGGCTGTCTTTCCGACAGCCCTGCAACTGGAGGAAATTCATTTAGGCTAAAGGCATGATGGCTCTAAGTGAGATGTAAGGCAGGCATGACTCTGGAGTTCCCGTCTATAGGATTGTCAAACATTTCCCCCCAGCCAGCCTCTAGGGAGAGAGCGGACCCTCTGGGCTCAGCATCCATTCTCCAAGAGGGTTCCTGATTGGTCCTGTAAAATCTTTAAACTTCCTAGTTTCCTGTTGCCTCAACAACTCACAAATAGGCTGTGAGCACCCCATCTAAGTGACAAGGGTGACAAGGCTGGCCCTGCCAGGAGTTGGTCTTCTTGCCCTCCCCTGACTGTGGCCTAATTCCATTCAAATGCGACGACGAAATCCCCTCATGCCTTTGGCTGGTGTATGCACCTGACCCCAATAAAGGCATCTGCCCATCTCTCAGCTCCTCCCACGTGCTGCTCTACACAGCAGGCCGTGCCTCCCCCTCCAGAGCCGGTGAGTATAAAAAGTCTCTTTCACTTCCATGGGGGGCCGCTCTGTGGCGTTATTCCATGTCCACACCAGACTACCCATCAAAAAAAACAAAACAAAAGAAAAAACCATTTTGAGTAACACAATTATTCCTTACAATATAGGACTCCTCTCTCGGGTCTGAGAGGAAGATAGCTCCAGGGCCCCCCGGTGAGCCCCTAGCAGCAAAGCTTGTAGGAGCAGGGAGCTGGGAACAGAGGGCCGGTAAGAGGTGTCCAAGGACATCCGAGTGACGTAGGAACAGTGTTCACTGCAGTGGGCGAGCCTTTCAGTGCGGCTAGGGGGACGGATTTCCTGAGGGGAAAGGTCGTTGATGGCAGGAAGAGATTAGCAGTGAAGACAAAACTGAACTGGTGTAACAAGAGCTCTGAACGCCGACCTGCCCGGAGCTGGGGGCTGGGGGCTGGGCTGGTTGACCTCCCAGAGCCCTCGCACGCACGTCTGAGCCGACCCCAGGAGTTCCGAGTCTGTTAGGACTTTGTGGGATCCGCGTGGAAAATCAGCCGCCAGAGGAGCTGACCCAAGGGGCCGTGGGCCAAGCCCACTTCCCAGGGTAGGACAACATGGCTTAAAAACGGCCTGGACGCTAATGTAATATTGAATGTCAGCTATAATTGAAAAACAAAAATAAAGAAAAATAAAACACGGCCTGGACAGCTTCCTGGTTGCCCGAGTGCTCTTAGCAGTATTTCGGTGAGCTGAGTGTAAATGAATGAGAAACACATGGATTTAATTTCCCTTGAAATTAGGGATGGGGGAGCCCAGCCAGTGTGGAATTGCTGAATGTCTCCAACAACTTTTTTCAAGTGCTTTTGGTTCAGAAAAAACGAAACTATGGTTTTGCCAAGCACGTCTCCCCTCGTGGGTAGGAGGTTTCCCGTGTTTCTGGGGGACTTTGACCTGCGTATTTCAACTTTGTTACAGCTCACTTATCAAAATGTTTAGTCAAGTTCCCTGGGAGTTTGAGAAATATTTTATAGCTTTTTTTTTTTTTGTCAAACTATTTTTATTTAGGGGAGAAAAAAAAAAAAAACAACGATGGGAAGGTTAGAAAATGTGTACGCCAGACAATGTTTGTCCTAGTGGAAGCTCACACTTTCAGGCAGGTGTTGGGCCCAGAATCACCCTCATCTTAGGGAGGGGTGCAGACATACCGTGGTAAGGAGTGTATTTGAAAATCCCTGGGAAAGTAAGGGGAAGGAGGGCCTGTCCAATGGAGACGGGCTTGGGGAAGCACGAGGAATGCAACACAGGGTCACGCAGCGCCAGGTTTCTCACCTCCGATTGTCAGGCAGGGCATCCCGAGGAGCTGTCACTGAGTGGAGCAGGCTCTGGCATCGCCCACCCACATGGTCTCCACCCTCCGCCTGGCATCGTTCTTACAAGACATGTGACAAAGGAGTTGCTTACGGAATACTCAGGAATGGATGGAAGAGCAGAGGTGGAGGAAGAAATGTGTCACAGGAGGTGGGCAGGAGTGGGGCAGGGGGCCGCAGGCACCATCTGTGTTTCAGGGGCAAAGTCTAGACCGCAGACCACAGTGCTTGTGGGCCCCTAATGGGCCCACTTCTGTTTGCAGTGGGATCAGCCCAGCAGGAGAGCAGAGGAAACGGAGGGCCCCCTGGGTATCTGATGACGTTTGTCTCAGGTGCCTGGGAGACAGCCCCTGGGGACTCCCAGAAAAGCAATTTGCGGTGGAGACTTATTACAGGGAGCAATTAAAGTCATGGAAAGAATCCAGAGAATAAGGATCATTATGGTTAATTACCCTCCATTTTCATCCTCAGGCCAGTGTACAAAGAGCAAACAGATTACATATCTCTTTAAAACCACATTTTTTCTGGATTTCAAATGAGAAGACCCAAACAGGGTCACCTGGCAGTGACAACAGCCGTTGTCAATATTCCTCAGACTCTCCTGCATTTCCCAGACTCCTTTGTAACAAAGTTGGGAATATGGGATTAGCTCTGGCCAGTGAACTACAAGCATAAATAACGTGTGTCCTAGCAAAGGAGGAAAGAAAGTTCCAGAAAAGTTCCCTAGGAGAGCCTAGACTAAAGCTACAGGCTAAACGCACTGACCAAACTTCCCTGAAAGAACCAAACTGTCATCTTCCTTCGCACTGATGGCAACAGTCGCAAGAGCAAACATCTGCGTCTCACAGTGTCTGAGCATGTCACACCCGTCTCGGTTGCCTCTCATTCATCCAGATGGTAAGGGAGGGATTTCCACCCTAGGGTTATGACCAAACACACAACATCTGACTCTTGACAGCTGAGAACGGCAGTTTATCTGTCACATGTCCTCACAGCCCAGGGGAGGAAGACATGCACACCACACAGGGCCACGCAGCAGTTGCTCTCAGGCCCAGGGTGAAAAAGCTGGGACTCCTGGGGGCAGTCTTTATAGTAAAAAAAAAAAAAAAAAAAAAAAGGCGAGGGTGACCCCTGGTTCCCGCAGGCACCAGGATGTGCTAGGCTTGCTTGAGTGATTCCGGCAGGAAACCGAATGATGCCCACTGCTCCAGGAGAAGCCAGGGCTGCACTGGGTCCGTGGCAGAAGGAGGCTTACTCACTTGTTATCTGCAGGAGCAGACTGGGGTGGGAACTATAGGTTAGGCTGCTCAAGGCCCCCCTGATTTGAACCGACGTCAGGGGGTGCATAATACTGAACCTTCATTTCTAGGCCTTATATCATACACGTATCAAGGTACTTCATCATCAGAAACTCCTAGGAAATATTGCACCATTTTACAGATGGTGGACCCAAGGTTTAAAAGACTAGCCAATTGTCCAGTGTTGGCCTGCTCGTACGTGGCTAAGCCAGACTTTGAACTGGAGTTGGTTAATCCCAGAGCCTGACCCCATACGCCATCGCTTCCAAGGCAAAGGAAACAGTCCATGGGGTTCAGGCACCCTCAGATTCCTGGGGCTCCCTGTGGGACCTTGGCCCCAGAATGATCTAAGTCAGCCACCTCCAACCTTTTTGGCACCAGGGATGGGTTCCATGCAAGACAATCTTTCCATGGACCAGAGAGAGTGGGGTGGGGTCGGGGGGTGTGACAGGAGGCGGAGCTCAGGCAGTCACGCCTGCAGCTCACCGCTGGGGAGCCGGTTCCTAACAGGTCACAGACTGGTACCAGTCCTTGGCCCAGGGGCTAGGGACCCCAATCAAAGTTATGTCAGTCTTTGGGACAAGAGTCAATCGGTCCCTTTGTTCCAGCACTGTGCCCCAGCCCTGCCACTGCTTAAAGCCTGCCCTGGCGCAGGGCATCAGCCTGCCCACGGCCCTGTCACCTGCCTGGGCCGGCACCCCATTCCAATCCCTCTGGCCCATGGAGAAGCCTGGTGGCCGCCCAGAGCTCTGCCCCCTGCCCGCTGCCCTTCCTGCCCTCCCACCAGCTGCTCACCCCTCCCCACCCCCACCCACAGCCCTGCAGCCCGCCCTGCACATTCGCTCTGCATGTGCTCAAGTTCACCTTCCCTCCTCCCACGTTGTCCATTTCCTCCCCCAGCCCCCGTGCGTGCTGCTCCAGCCTCTGGTTTAGAAATGCCAAACGTTGCTGTCACTCCACGTTTAGAACCCGTTGCTAAGCACCTTGAAGGCAGGAGCCACTGTGCATCTTTGCATCCTCCCCCTCACTCAGCCCTGTCCCTGGCCCGAACCTGATCTAACAGCCTCACCCGGCCCAGGTGTGACCCAGAGGCTACACCGTGGCCTTGCGGGGTTCGCCTGTGGGGTGCGTTTGTCCTTACTCGTTCCTTTGCCTCCATCAGCCTTCTAATCGAGGTAGCCAGCAACTGTGATGTGATCGAGTTTTCTAAAAGTCTCAGGTTATCGGTCACTTCCAATGGTCCTGGCACCCCGGTAAGGGTTTACACAGACCCATTTAACCGATTCTCGCGACAGCTCTTAGCACTGCTTGTATCTGTATGGTCCCCGCTGTACAGATGCAGGGACGGGGCCTTAGAGTGGCTGATGGGAATATCGCCCCAGGCTGCACGGTCAGAAAGCGGTGGAGCCAGAAGCCCTGCCTCTCTCCACTTCTAGAAAGAAGCAAAGGGAAAACCAGCCCAAACCTGGTTCTCTGCTGCCTCCTCCTTCTCCCTGGCAACAAGTTGGTGTGAAAGGGGGGATTCCTGGCCCACAGGGAGAGGCTGACCAAAGTCTCTGAGCTCGGTCCCCCTCGACCAGGCCGTGAGTTTGTTCTGTAAGGTCCTGGAGTCAACACCAGCCTTGCCCAGCCGGGGGACCGTAAATGTGCTGGGCAGACCCCGCTCAGTCACGCAGCACCCATGCCTAGAGACACCTATGCGTGTGACTCTTAAGTCACATGTCCTCCTAGGGCTGCATTTCCGGGACG
>PVJD01009823.1:0-59080 GCA_004026545.1 Mormoops blainvillei
ATTCGATTTGGGAGAGGGGCACAAGATATACATAATACACTTTATTTCTTTATTTTCAATTTTTTTCAGGGTCTCTAGACATTTATTTAATTAATGGATTAGTCACAAATCATAGAATAATAAATTGTGAAGCTGAAAGCCCATTTGATTTTTTAAAAATATATTGAGTCAGAAACAATCTAAAAGTTCTACACAAAGGTTTTAAAAAAGATTGTATTGATTTATTTTTAGAGAGAGGGGAAGGGAGGGAGAAGGAGAGGGAGAGAAACATCGGCGTGTGGTTGCTTCTTGTGCGCCCTCTACTGGGGATCGGGCCTGCAGCCCAGGCATGTGTCCTAACTGGGAATCAAACAGGAGACCGTTTGGTTCATAGGCCAACACCCCATCCACTGAACCACGGCAGCCAGGACTGAAATCTAATATTTTTCTATAATGACATGCTTTTATGTTATTATATAAATAAGGGAAGGGAAACATACTTAAAAGTATCTAAAATTGTTAATGCTTTCACTGAGGTAAATGAAGAAATATCATTGGGGAGAAGCAGAATGGGGCTATTCTCTGTACTTTAATAAACTCTGGCTTTCAGTTTCACTTTCAGTTTCTTTGTCAAATTCTCAGTACTTCCCAAGGACACTCTAACAGTGGGAAAGCACATTTCAACATAATTTGGAATAACAAAAAAACTCTCCTTGCCTGTCCTAACATAGACCTCTAATTTTGTATATTGAAACGGTTGCATAGAATGAGAGAACATAACTTTATATTGAGAGCTCCAACTGCTTTTATAGATAAATATATACATAATTCATATATTATATATAAATTTATATTTATATTTATATATAAATAAATATTTATATATTTATATATAAAATTTATATTTATATAAATATATAATATATAAACATAGAATTCTATATAGAATTATATATATAAATAGATATTATATAAAAATTTAAATATATACATTTATATATAAATATATATATATATAATTCTGAAGGAAGAGATAGGAAGTTATAAATGTGTGTATTCAAATTTGTGCTTGTTACTTATTAATTTAGTGACATTGGGAGAGTTAATCAATCTTCCTAAGTCTCAGAAAGATTTAATGGTAGGATGAAAATTTATATAAATTAATTTACAACCTGTTATTTATTACTGATGCAAATATGTTTTCACTGTTCAGTCGATGTGTGGTGTTGTGTGTGCAAGCACACAATTTAACAGGTTCAAGAACCATAAACATATAGAGTAGCCACTTTTTCTGAAAGAGAAAACTTATTGAAGGGAAACTTGGATACAAATGTCAAATCTATCATCCCTTAGATACATGACCTTGAATAAGTTATTTAACTGTTCTGTTTTCTACACCACCCATCTCCTTTCCATATACTGGCCAGCTGAAGAAATTGCGTGCGTAAAGTGAGTTTTATTCTTGGAGCAGATTCTTTCTCTCTTCCAGATCTTTTATTATACCCTAGCTAACCATCTCATTATGCAGACTGCTAAGGACTGAGAAAGGATGTCAAACAGTAAAACCTCCTTTGTCATTCAGCGTCGTTATTACTCATGCAGTTTATCCCTTACATCTATACTAAACTACCACTTATTTAAATGCCTTTCATCTGTCTGTCAATAATGGTATAACAAAGACATATAATTTTTTTAAAGTGTATACCAATGTACTTAAAACATATGTCAAATTATACCTGCAAAGTGCTGGGTAAACCAATCACCAAGAGACATCTGCGTTGAATCAAGAGCTCCCTGGAGTTATGAATATTTTTTGTTTTGTTTCAAAAGGATTTGTTGCCGCTGCTGTTGTTTTCCTTTCACGATCTTTACCTGGGAAAAATTTGCATGGAACTCACAATCAAGCTTAGAGTACTCCTCCAGACACAATAGTGAAAATAAAATAAAATATATAGTGGGCATATTGTCGATCCCCAGTTACAGTAATATTTGTGAATGTGGCACTTACATGCCTGGTAGATGTTTGCCTATGTAATTATTCAGAATTATATTTTCCATTGCTTTTCTATTGTATAATGTCTATTATCAGAAAGCCAAGAGCTGAAGATATAACTCTGAATAAATTTTTCACTAAAAATTGTTATACATGAGTAATGTCATTTTTTATTAATCAATTACATTTGATTGTGACATTAAATGCCTTATATAAGGTGAAATTTGAAAATAAGGAAGGGAATCACTCTATCAGAGTTCTAGAGTAGATATTTTTATTTTGTTTAAATTATCCTTTCTGATATGAGCTAATATAATGGCTCTCATCACTGTTTGACTTATAAAATCAATTTCTAGATAAGGGATTATAATCTGGAAGATAAATTCTAGACAAACTTTGAAGTATTCCATACCCTGGGTTTAAGATTTGATCCTCTAGAATGAACATTTCAGTGTATTATTAATAGAAACTAGTCTAAACTATTCTATACATATAAAAGTTGTCTTTCTCCTTTTTCAGTACATAATAAATCTCTCTCTTTTTTTATATATTTCTGTGGTGGCAAGTAGTAAACTTTATTTTTTAACAACATATAAAATAAATTGGAGTTTTAATTTTTCAAAAGATTAAATAGTTAAACTGGGCAAAATTAAAATGTGGAACAGTTTTAGTAAAGATAATGTATTTCAAGTCTGAGATTTGTTTTCCCTGATTACAGTTAAATACTGCTAGTTTTCTATGAAATAAAAACCATTTCAGTACATTCCTGTGCTTTTGGGTTTCCTTTTATGTTATTATTTTAAACAACTGTGATAGAAAACACATTTCAAAAATGAAATGTTTCCTAAGTTTATTATATCCACTTTATTACTGATTACAGACACATCATTTAAAATATTATACATAAACATTCGATAGCTATATTGTTTACTAATACATTTTATTTTTATCATGACACATTTATATTTTAAAAAATCACAAAAATTAAATATAATTAATTGGTGAATTGATGTCATCCTATCATATCATTATTTATCTAAACTCACTTGACATAACTTATTATTCTATTTAATTATGCCCCAAACATCATTAAATATAATTTATAAATAACTTTTATTAGTAGGCTGCACAAAGCCAAGTCACAGTGATTTTAATAACTTTATTTGGGATAAATTTTTCTAGAAATTAAAATTGTCAAATAAAAAATATTAGAAAACTGAAAAACACTACTTCAGTGTATGATACTTTATATATATTTTATATTTGTTCCATGCCTATCAGAAAGTTTTTAGGTAACATGAAATTGTCTTGTGTATGTATGTTTTAAAATGGAGTCAATTTTATTTCTTTTTTAATTTTATTAAATTTATTGGGGTAACATTGGTTAGTAAGATTATACGTTTTAAATGTTCGCCATCCGAAGTCAAGCTTCCTGTCACCCTTTATTTGGCTTCCTATACCTTCTCTTACCTTTTCCCAACTCTTTCCCCTGTTGTGCCCACCATACTGTTGTCTGTGTTTATGAGATTTTTTGCTTGTTTGTTCATTTGTTGTTTTTTGCTTTATACCCCACATGAATGAAATCACATGGTTCTTGAGCTTTTCCATCAACTTATTCGACTTAGCATGATAATCTTAATATGCATATATGTTGTCACAAATGGTACTACTTTACCTTTTCTTATGGCTGAATAGTAATCCATTGGATTTATGTAACATATCTTTATCCAATCATCCACTGAAGGACACTGAAGATGTGTCCATGTCTTGTCCACCAGGGATAATGATGCAATGAACATAGGGCTACACATATCTTTAGTAATAAATGTTTTCAAAAATTCAGGTAGATACCAGAAGAGGGATTGCTAAATCATAAGGTAACTCTATCCTTAATTTTTTGAGGATCATCTGCATTGCTTTCCATGACGGCTGTATTCATTTACAGTCCCACCAACAGTGAATGATTACTCTTTTTTTCCCCACAACTTCACTAACGCTTGTTCTTGATTGACTGGTTGATAATAGTCATTCTAACAGGTGCTAGATGGTATCTCATTGTAGTTTTGATTTTCACTTCCCTCATCACTAGTGAAGTTGAACACCTTTTCAGGTATCTATTTGTCATTTATATGTCTTTTGGGGAGAAGCGTCTGTTTAGGTCCTCTGCCCATTTTTTAATTGGATTGTATATTTTTTGTTGTTGAGTTGAATGAGTTCTTTATATATTTTGGATATTAGCCCCTCATCAGAGATACTGCTTGCAAATATCTTCTCCCATTTGTTTGGTTGTCTTTTTGTTATGTTATTATTATTTTTTTCTGTTCAGCTTTTTAGCTCAATATAGTCCTAGTGATTTATTTTTGCTTTTACTTCCCTTAACATTGTGGTCAAATTCATAAAATTTTCTTTGAGACCAAGGTCCATGAATTTCTTACCTATGTTTCCTTTATGGTACTTTTTAAAGAAGTAAAACCAAAAATTATCAAATTTGTGTGGAACCACAGAAGACCTGAAATAGTCCAAACAATCATTAGAGAAAAGAACAAAGCTGGAGGCATCATGCTTTCTTAGTCCAAATTATACTACAAAGCTACAGTAATCAAAACACCATGGTATTGACAGAAAAAGAAACACACAGACTAATATGATATTGTTGAGAATCCAGAAATAAGTAAACATATATATGTGCAAATGCTTTTTCACAAATAAACCAAAATTTTTAATGGGAAAAAGAAATCCCCTTCAATAAATTGTGCTGGGGAAAGTGGAAAGCCACATGCAAGTGATCGAAACTAAACTGCTATTTGTAAACACACAAAAGTTAACTCAAAATGGATCAAAGACTTAAATATAAGACCTAAAAAATATGTGTAAATTTTTAAAGTGGAGAAATGAAAAAACAGACAGCTTAGGTATGTTACGTAAACCCTTAATATACTAAGGGGAACTTGAGAACATATGAGATAATATAGTCAAATATATTCCTATAAGTTATGATAAATAAAGGTAGTTAAGTTCAAAGGGAAATGTCAAGTTTCTGCTTTAAGAAATATAATTTTCTTTTTCTTATTTTTCACTGTGAACTTTATTTATTTATTTTTTTATTGTTGTTCAAGTACAGTTGTCTGCGTTTTCTAGTATAAACTGTTCACTGCCCATTTTTACTGCTTATTTTCCTCCTCTGGGAGTTCAATGATTAGAAGGTGAAACTGAACACGCTTATAGACTCTACAATTAGAAAGATTAGTCAATGGAATGAAGCATGCCTGAGGTATGTATGTGGAATTCATAACTATTTAGCACATCAAGAGAAATGGGTACAATATTCAGACATGTATGCAGCATGAAGGGAGTGCCTTCCACAGTAGCCTGTTCACATGAAGGGAACTGGTAAGGGTGTGACACAGATGATAAGAGCACAGCTGGAAGAACTGTAAACATCTGAACTACAGTGACATCAATGCTAGACAACTTATAAATTTAAAAGAAGAAAACACAGATTAGTCTGCTTCAGCAAACTGAACTATTTCTAGAATCCTATCTTTTGGAGAACTTAATTTTTACCAGGAACAAAAAGGGATGTTTATCAAAAGTATGAGAAAACAAGCCACAGACTGGGAGAAAACATTTGCAAAACCCCCGTGTAATAAAGGACTGGTACCTAAAATATACAAAGCAGTCATAAAACTCAACAATAAGAAAATAAACAACCCAATTTTAAAAATGGACAAGTTATCTAAACAGATGCCTTACTAAAGAAGGAAAGCATTTAGCAAATAATCATATGAAAAGATGTTTAACATTATATGTCATGAAGGAGATGCAAATTAAAACAACAATGGCATATCATTGCACTCTTATTAGAATGGCCACAGTCCAGAACACTGACGACACAAAAGGCTGGTGAGGACATGGAACAACAGGAACTCTAATTCATTGCTTGTGGGAATGTAAAATAGTACAGCTCTACTGGAAAAGAATTTGTAGTTTCTTAGAAAACTAAACATATGCTTACCATGCAATTTAGCAGTTGTGCTCCTTGGTATTTACTCAAAAGAGTTAATAACTAATACCCACACAAAAACCTGCGCACCTATGTGTACAGAAGCTTTATTCATGATTTCCAAAATTTGCAAGTAAACAACATATCCTTCAGTAAGTGACTGGATAAAATATTTCATTGTCTATTTGTATCACAGTTTATGATACAGTCCTCTCAAGTCATGAAAAGACATTGAGCAAACTTTACTGCATATTACTGAATGAAATAAATCAATCTGAAAAGATACACGCTATATGATTACTACTATATGACATTCTGGAAAAGGCAAAACTACAGAGGCAATAAAAAGATTAGTGTTTGCAGTAGGTTGAGGGGAGGAAAGGATGAACAGGCACAGCACAGGGAGTTTTTTAGCAGTGGAACTAATCTGTGTGATGATAATAGTGGATACGTGTCATAATACATTTGTTAAATCCCATAGAATGGACGCCACCATGTGCACTGTTGTGTAAAATATGGATTTGGAGTGATAACGTTGTGTCAGTGTAGGTTCATTGATTATAACAATCATAACACTTTGTGGGGGATATAGATGGTGCTCGATAGTGAGAGAGGCTGTACACGTGTGAGATAGGGGTGTATGAGAACTCTGTATTTTCCACTCAGTTTGCTATGAACGTAAAACCCCTCTAAAAATGAAGTATATGGAGGAATGGAGGGAGGAAAGGAGGGAGGAAGGGAGAAAGGTAGGAGAGAGAGGCTTTTGGAAAGTAAAGCCAACCAATGAAGCCCAGAAAAATTAAATAAGAAAATCAGAATAGATCAAGAAGCCAAAAGTGATAAAAATTTTGCACACTATTTTTAAGCCAGGTTGGATATAAACACATTCCTATTGGACTAAGAAATATAAATTATTCAAGCTCATTATGAAACCCCTTAGGGCCTTTCAAACTTTTTCGATTATGACCCACATAAAAAACATTTTGCATTGTAATCTATCATACACAGGTATATGTCAAACATCTGCACACATAACTGAAATAAAACATTCACTAAACAATTTTATACTTAATACATGGATGCATTCTGATATTTTCCCTTGTATTCCATATTATTAAAACATACATGGAACACAATTCAGTTGACTGTTTGTTAGTTAATTTGTTTATTTATAATTTTAGTTTACAAAACATTGCCTGGAAGCCAGGTGCTGTTTGGATCAGAAATTACGTTAGGATCAGTCACACAAATAATTGCTGTTGTATGATATTTTACAGATTCCAGAATGGACAGACAAAGCTAATTGATGATCTCCTGTCTGCCTGGACATTGAGGGGTTGACTTCAAATGAGGCACTAAGGGACATCTTGTGGTTCTATTCATACATGAAGAATAGGACTTAGTAAATATTTCATCTTCCTCCTCTGGGCAGAAGCATAGTCAGCAGAGACGGACAGTCATTGAATCCCAGCTTCCAAGTTCTTCTTTTGTGGGAATGGATTAGGTTAGCCAAGAGAGTTCATGACAGACACATGCAGCCAAGGAAAGCCAGGCCTTACCCTCTGGATTATCAGAAAGGAATCCTACCTAATACATAATAAAGAGAATTAAAAGAGATGGCGTTGGGCCATGGATGTAACGGATAACTGGGCATTTTATCCCTCTTTGTAGAACACTGTAATGATTTGACTCTGCAAAAAGAAGACATATAAAAAGGTTTACATATGTGTATTCAGTGCTTTATTACTTCTCATAGCCACTAAGGAGAATTTTACCTTTATCCACTCAGGCTTTTCTGACTTTCATTTCTTTAATCTCCCACCAGAAATTCTCGTTAGCTTGCCCCATCACACAAGGACTGCACTAAGGGGAGCTTGACTAGCTCCAGGCCATGTCTAATTAGAGCAGCAGTAGCTGAACTTGCACCAAAGGCACTAGAGGTAGAAAATCCTTGCCATCAACATCATAATCAGAGAAAAGAGAAAGAGGCTAGAGGGACAAGAGCCCACCCAAAGTGGATTAGGAAAATGTTTTGAGGTTAAGAGGATGAGAGAATTTTAAGGAGACTCTATCCTGCTTATGAGGGTAAGTAAAAAAGATAAAGGAATTTTATGACATGTTGCCCTACATTCAAAAAAATAACTCTATTGGTGTTTTCTTTAGAAATCCTTAAACGATTTAAATTGTTTTCTACCTTATTTTGGTAACTAAATTGCTGTGCTGTTGTTTCATTGTTATATTAGTAGTGGTGATACTACTACTACTACTACTACTAATAATAATAATAATAATTACTACTACAATTATTAATATTTTGAGAATAATATATGCCAGAACTTAGCTACAAACTGGTAGCAGTTAAATAAAAACTGAAAATTAAATGTGTTAAAATCTCATATAGTTACTTTTTTTTTAATACTATGTAACACTTGGGATTGTTCTTAATCCACCTTTGGGTCTCAATACACATTTTGATGTTACTGGCACAGGGAGAGATTTAGGATACCAGTAAACCTAAATGTAACACAGGGATAAATTAAAGGAAGCTAGATTCACTTGTTGAAAGCACATTTTAAAATATGAGTCATTTTATTATTTTTCTTTCCAAGAATGCAATTCGAAGTTTTAAAAGCAATATACAGTGGCACTTAACAAGCCTTAGAAAAGATTAAGGCTTAAATCTTAAAGTAACAAAGCAGATAGATAGCCATGGGGGTTTAGAAATATTTCAATTTTAAAAAGTTTTCTTTTTACTCTCTCAGTTGCTGATGGCATTATTAAACATATTTTACTATATACCAGTTCCATCAAGAAGAAAAGAAGACAGAAAATATGAATGGAGATCACTATTCCTTGTGGATTATATTTGACATGATATACTATAGTGTTTTCAATATTCAGTTTTATGTATCTTTGCTAAGAATTGGATATCTTCATTTTGTCCTTTTTATCTGATTTATAACACTATTGAATACAGAAATTGCACTCAATACACTATGATTTCTCATCTGTCTCTCCATTTAAAAATAACAACCAAAACAAAATAAAAATCAATGACTGTGTTTTCTTTTTTTTTTTAAGAAAATGAATCAGAGACAGTCCTCCCTCACATATAAGAAAAAAAAGCAAAGCATTTTCTTCATACAAATATTACCGGAATGGGACAATCATACCGTAGGTTATTGGTTTGGGAGGTACCAATGTCCATATCAGTATTAATATTGTACTTTTAGTTGTGAAGTCTTAATATTAGCAAATATATTATGTGGCACATAAACAAAACCCTTCTTTTGGTGTAGTATATGGATGTGAAATTACATTAATCAGGTGTTGTGTTGGGCCAGAGTGGAAAACATTGCTTCCTCCTTTGAGGCATTCTATAATAGTGTTTTTTAAAGACTTTTCTAAGGACTATCTGCATTAATCACTTGTTAAATAAAATCCTTAATTTCATCTCTAGTCCTACCGACAAAGAAACTTTAGAAGTTAGGACTCTGAACCTACATTTAAAAGAAACACTTCTTGCATATGTTCTCCTCTAGAACTTTCATGGTGTTGTAGCTTATATTTAAGTCTTTTCTCTACCTGAGTTTATTTTTATGTGTGATGTAAGTTGGTGGTCCGGTTTCCCTTCTTTGCATGTAGCTATCCAGAAGTGCCCATCAATAAATGAGTGGATCAAAAAACGGTGGTACATTTACACAATGGAATACTACTTGGCAGAAAGAAAGAAAGAGCTCCTACCCTTCACGACAGCATGGATGGATCTGGAGGGAATTACGCTAAGTGAAATAGGCCAGGAGGTGAAAGACAAATACCATATGATCTCACCTATAACTGGAAACTAATCAACAGACAAGCAAGCAAAATAGAATCAGAGACATTGAAATAAAGAACAAACTGACAGTAACCAGAGGAGTGGGGGGAGGGGATAACGGGGAAACAGGGAAACGGTCATCAAGGAACATGTATAAAGGACACATAGACAAAGCCAAAAGGGGGTAGGATCAAGGGTGGGAGGTGAGAATGGGAGAGGTGGGGGGTAGTGGCGAGGGGAAGATGGACAAAACTGTACTTGAACAACAACAACAAAAAGAAACACCCCTTGAGTGAGAATTGTTAGCCTGTGCTTCATAATAAAGCCATGTTTCATATAAATTCTTATCTTATTCTAAGTAACTAGATTAACAGTCAAGAATGTTGGTTAATAATAGTGATAATTTACATTACTAAGTAGAATTTTCATTATATATTTAATTTAATTTGAAATATTTTAATATTTAAGTGCTATAACAATATTTTCTTATAACTTAGAAATATGTATTATTTTATTATTTACTAGTAATTGAGGATGTAATCAGTTATTATTAATATGTGATATTAAAATTAAATATTTACTATTTAATAATAAAGTAACATTATATATCCAAAGTAAGTTAGCATTTAATGTTCACTACGTAAGATTGGTGTCAAAGACTTTTTTTAAAAGAGGTGATAGAGTTTATGAGGCATTATGGATAGAGGAGATTTAGGGACTCACTGTCCCAAAACGTCCATTTCAGTGATGAGAAAGGAGAAGCCCAGGAGGCAGCAGCTGGCACCAGTGTCAGGCTCCCAGGGCACTTTCCGTTAGTGTCATTCGCGTGCCTTTCAAATGGGGAGGAGGCCATGGTTAAAAGCATAGTCTCTGGAGTCAGTGACAGCTGGATTTAACCCTAACTAATCTATTTTTGTGACATTAGAAGTTACTTACTTCCGTGTCTCAGTTTCTCAGCATATAGGGGAAAACACAATCTACTTAATTAGATGAATATAAATATTAAATAAGATAAGTATTTTGAGTATTTCACCCCTTATTGTTACCTCCCTTATGCATTTACATATTTATTTATTATAAGTAATCAATGATATGATAAATACACAAAATAGAGAAAATTTTTCTAGAAACCTGAAATCTCATGTCTGTTTAAGCAAATTACACAGAAGGTAAAGAGTAATTTTTAACTTTCTGTATGGATAATTCTAAGGCCAATTTATCATTTTAGTAGAGATAAAGTCTAATGTAATATTTGGTAGTAAAGAATATAAACTTTTTTCTTAAGAATAAACACATCCAAACAATAATCTTTGAGAAAATTTTAACACATTTCATTGCTTTTTCAGACCTTAATATATGCAGGTATTTTAAACTTAAGGCAAATAAAAATTGTCTTTCTGCAAACCTACAATGTTTTAGAGGTATCCAGTTTTGTGTTTCACTGACCTCTTTTACATTCTAAACTGCAGACAGTTTAAGACAAAACTACTTTTTTATCTTAATGAACAAAAAAAGATTCTATCACTTTGTCTCCACATTCCTATGTCACTGCCACTATTCTTCCAAGTATAGCTTCAACTAGCTGTATTAGTTATAACTTTTAACCAAAATAACCAACTTTAATTTTATACAGCAAACAGAGAAGTAGATAATCGATATTCCTCACTTGTAAGCATTTTAGCAGACCACCAAAGCTGAACTGATGCCGTTTTAAAGTTGCAAACATGAACTCACTTGTTTCATAACCCAAAAGATATAGCCACTATATAGTATATAAAAATAACAAAAACTATATAAATTTAAAATGATGTTTAGTATTCATTGTTTTAATATTTAACACACTTTGAAATTAAGATGTCAACAATTTTATCCACAGTTTTAAGTGAACTAGAATCTTGAAATTTATTTAGTCTGACATACTACACATATAATCACTGTTATTAAAAAAGTATTTTATGATTCAATTTAGTCAAATACAAATTTAGTTTTTTTATAATTTTAAATATTATGTAAGAGTAATATTAGCTTATTTGATTAATGAACTAATATAAGAAGTTTAGGTAGTTTAGATTAACTAGTCTCTTCATTACTAACAAGCCCAAATCTTTTTAAAAATAAAATATATACTTATAATAAACCCATGTTGACCAAGCCAAAGACATATAGTTATTATTCATATTTTTAACTAAAATTATTAAATAAATCTGATTTGTTCAAAGAATAATTATAATTATGTGATTTGGAGTTTTAAAATGTGTCCAAGAGAGCAGTTTCCATAAGAATTAGTTTTAAGATGTCTAGCATCCTTAAGATACTAGCTCACTTTCCTTATTTTCCATAAATTTTAGGAACATCAAGTTTATATGTAAGTGCATTTATCTTTATAAAACAATCAAAGCAGAGCTACTTGAAGAAACTTAAACATCTAATTTGTTTTAATGCCCTCTGGTGGCAGGAAAAAAGATAACCCTCTAACACCAGGAATGGTCAAAGCTTTTCTGAATTCCATACACATAGCTTACAGTTTTAGTTCTACAACAGTCACAGGTCAGAAGTAAGTCATAAATACAAAGTCCACCAGTACAGCTCAGATATCAAAACGCTAGTTCTCTTTCCAGTATTCTTAAGAGATTTGAATACATAAGTAGATAACAAACATGTAAAACTAGCATAACAATGTCGTCATCTCTCACCCAGCTGCAAATAGATCTCTGTCATCCATTATCCAAGAGAGCTCTTCAACCATAAACCATAAAACCAAATTCCCAATTACTGCAGCCACCAATGGGAACTACTTACCAGCTATTCACAAATTAGATACAAAGCCAAAGTGCAAGACCGCTAGGGAAAAAAAAAAATTAAAAAGCACAACTGGAGAGTCAGAAAATGTGAAGTTCTGGGCTTCACCTCGAGAGCCAAAAAGACTGGCTTGGGCTTAGGCAGTCCATGAGGCGCGCTTTTTTTTTTTTTAAGATTTTATGTATTTTATCTTTAGAGAGAGGGGAATATAGGGAGAAAAAATGAGAAAGAAACACTTATCTTATGTGACCTGACTGGGGACCGAACATGCAACCCAGGCATGTGCCCTGACCGGGAATCAAACCCGATGACCTTTCAGTTTGTGGGCCAGCGCCCGACCAACAGAACCACACCAGTCAGGGCTAACGTACACTTTTCTGGCAACACAATTTTTCTGACTTCATCAGGTAAGTTGGGCATCAAAGTGAACGGCCTCCAAAATTGTCAAAGGTTAAAAAACATGATTCGCAATTGAATATAAAATAAACACATATCAAAGAGTTTATTCAATTTAGTGAGGGAACTGATACTGTGATAAAGCCATACATACCAAGAAGCATTTAAGAAGCTGGAATTTTAAGGCAATGATATTATAAGATTGCGGGGTTTGATTCAAACTGATTAGTTGCCACAACCTGTAAGTTTTCAGGAAGATCTTTCACCACAGAAAAATTACCTGAATTTCTTTCAATCAAAAATGCACATATTAAACTCAGACCCTTTAGAAATGTAAAAGAGCCCAGTAAATAGGAAGTCTAGAAAGTCAAGGTCAGGGCTGCACTGAAAAACACTTAGTAATCCTTGGGTTTTATTTGTCCTGTTTATCTCCATGTTTCTTAGTGCAGGTTTCTTCACCAAGATCTTTCTGTCTCAGATTGTTCCATTTTCTTATTTATTTTCTTGTTGTATGGTTTTATCTTAAATCTTATTGAATGTATTAATTAGAATTTTTTTATGTTATCTTTTAGACTCTGAAGTTTTACTGTGTGTTCGAGGGTCACTTTTTTGTTTTTAATTTTTATTATTCGCATTTATTTTATTGATATTTTTCTTCAGTGTCCAATATTCCTTGATTCTTTATTCACATTGATGGCTAAACTATGCTGATGTGCAAAAGGCTAGCAATGGTGTTCATTGTGACATTAGGGTTACTTCCTTAAGCCTCGATTTTGCTTGAGGGGGTAACTATGTTCTGCATAAGTGGGCTGTACATTTGACAGCCAGGTTTTTCTGTGGATGCATGGCTATCAAAACAGCAATTGAGCTGGTGACACCCACCACTTCCAAGTTAAAGGGGATTTGTGAGATGGTATTCTTTCAAGTCATTCTCTCCTAAATGTCTCTGTTTTTGTTTTATTCTAGATTTACTGCAAACAGATGAGATAGCTTAGTTCTGCCCTACTTTTCTCTCAAGTCTCGGAGCTCTAACTCAGACCCTTGTGCAGACAGGGCCCTTCTACTATGGAGGGTTAGTCCGTTAGACAAAGTCACTCTCTGCTGGCTGGTTTAAGAAGGGAAAGGGAAGGGACCAAGGCCGAACTTGACAAGCCGCCCTGAATGCTATCAATCCTCAGTCTCCTACTCTGAAAATGTGTTGCTTCTGACGTTGTAACTTCCCCAAAACTCTCTTGGAAAGGAGAGTATCTACTTTGTTTTCCTCAGGCTAATACTTTTGATTATATCGGTTGTGATCATATTGCAATTGGTTGTGATTTCTCCACCATCCAATTATGTAGATGCCTTTTAACAGTCAGGTCCTCTCAGGAAAATCCTCTTTTTCCCAGTGTTATTCAGGTTTCATTAATTTTAACTTAATATTTTGTATAATATCTTTTTGTCATTTAAATTAAAAATTCAGAATGGGTGTTAGGAAAACATTTGTGCATAGTTGCCATTTTAACCAGAATTTACCCCATCAAAACCTAACACATTTTTATTTTAATTATAGACTGCATGAATTATATTGAAATAACTTGTTAAGTGTACCTGAATAACAGAAACACATATGTTGTAATAGTATATCATTTTCACTACATGAAAATCTTTGTATGTAAAAATGTGTTGAGGGAAAAGAGCTTTCTTCCTTCCTTCTTGAGCCCAGGGTTTGGGGATCAGAAAATTGACAATAAGCAGACTGAAAAAAGAAAAGGACAGTTTATTTATACCTGCATGCAAGAGTTACTCAGTGATAAGTAACCTACTGAAGAGCCAGAAATTAAGATTGTATGTGAAAATTAACAACAATGAAGAGGAAAGGGGGAGCATTTAAGGGTTCAGTGGGAAGGCACGGGAGGTTCTATTGTGCTTTTCTGATTCCAATTGGAGTGAGCAGTCTGTCTCCATGAAAGCTGAATGAATACACAGGAAACTCTCTCTGAGGGAAGTTCACTGCAGCATACTCAAGAGACCCTGCTTCTGTCAGATAAAAAAAGGTCACATAAGTTTTTCCCCTGCATTTTCTGTAGCTTAAATGTTTTTGCTTTACAGTGAACTTTATACCAACCTCTAGAGTTCAATGGGTTCCCCATTTGAAACTTCCTTTTAAGTTTAACAATAAATAAGCTATATTGACTGGTATGGAGGGAGATTTAGGTTAGAAATTGTGAGGTAAGAGATCTGCAAAGGGGAAAAACATTACTGATTAAAAAGATGAACTAATAGAAAAAGACTAATGTAAGGTCATTGCCCATATCCCATTGAACCTGTCTCCTAGTCCTAGAAATACGTGGATGAGTCTAGATGTCATATTTAAGGAGGAGGTGGTGCTGGAGAGAACTTTGTACACATCAAAGTTAGTCTTCTGTGTTGGTGGGACTGATCAATCAACCCCTGAGAAGCATTTATATGGCATCAAACAGATAAAAATAGCAAGGTTTGGAGCCAACCGTAAACCTAATTTTTGCATCTGGAATTCAGATAGTTGAGAGGATCCGTGATGTAAGGTCAACCTGTCATTCCATAAAGAAGTGAGGGCAGTATTGGCAACCTGGCTGCCAATTACATTGTCTAGGCTGATGGCACAGACAAGAGAGTCACAGGCACAGTTATTTTCAGGAGCAGAGCCTGGAAGACACAGGTCTTCTGGAGAACTCCTTGAGTGACCGTAACTGTTGTGATAATTCCTTTGAAGTTTATGTCAAGTTTTCCAGTTTCAGTGTCCAGGGCTTTGCAGAATGAGTAGCTACTACACAGCCTAGAGTCTCAGTATGGGCAGACAGTTTTTAGTTCTCAGTGATAACAAATCAGGACGATAGAAGGAAAATTGGGAACATTAATTATTTACAAATTAATTACGGATAAATGCTAAAGAAAGCAGGATATAATTTACAAAGAGGTAAAAAAATAGCACAAAGACAATGAACAGGACCAGAATCTGATAAGCCACATGGTGGATTATAGTTTTCCATTGAAACATAAAATTTACCTCTTTAATAATTTCCATTTTGATCAAAGGTAAAGTTAAATTGTTTTTGTTTACAAACTAAGTCTACTCTTATTAAATTTGGCCTATTAATTTCAATAAATGCAGCATGAATAGTAAGCCACCCATTAAGCTCTTTTAAAAGTTTGCCTTACTGGAACTTTCTTTACAGAGCTTCAGATAGGAGAACCAAGGATTAATCATTGTACTTCACCTGCAGTACCTATAGATTCGGGTGAACTCTTCTCTTCTCAGTTTGCCCCAGAATATCCTGAGGTTTCTGGGCCTTCCTGGAAGCGACCTTTCTCACTTACCTGTGAGGTTCAGAACTCTTACATGCCAAGTAACAGAACAGTTTCGTCAAAGAGGGCTCTGTCAACATTGGCTCATAAAGTCAGTCTTAGTTCCTTAAAATTGTCTAATCACATCAGATTCTGTACATAGTATTCTAAAATATGACTTTCTAGTTAAGCTTTGATAATATGATTAATTTTCCTGAGTATGTTCTAAATAGAACACATTCTCATTGAATTTATGCAAATTTCTATATTGCCATGTAAGAATACTTAATGAGAATGCTTAATGAATTCTAGAGGGATCAGGCAAGGAGAAAAGATAAATGTTTTACTTCTGTGTTCAAAATATAATCTACTAAAATTGCAGAAGTTATAGATAACTTAAGAAAATGAGAAAAGGGACTCCTTAAATCTGAAAAATAGAACGTGAAAGAGCAGCTAATGTTCCAAAAGAAATTAATAAAATGTATAATAATGTATCACTTTATTTCATCCCATGTAATTAATTTTTATTTTTCTTGATCTTAGGTTAGTAGTTTCATGAACCCATCACCTTCTCCACCCAAATTCTAGAAATAAATTCTTAGCCTAGTGTTATAATTTTAAAGTTATTAACATTCAGAGAAGCATATAACTCAGAGTACCTGTTAGAAACCTTTTCTGGGACCGTCCCTTTTATTGAAGATGAAGCATTCTGGCTTGCAGCTGATTGCAAAAAATTTCAGAAAAATCATCAGAGTAACTAATAATTGCCTTGAATGGTAAGAGACTTAAAATAGCTGTGAAGATCTGAATAGAGTCCATTAAAATAATGTAATTGACAAGGAAATTTGGTTATTTCTGTGATGTACAAGATTTTAACTAATAACTAGAATTATGAATAAGGACATTATACCATTGTATTTTTACCCTCAGACAAAGCATCATAAGGCCATATTATGGACCTCAAAGACATTAGTAGTTTTCTAGGAATATTTTATAACTCCTGAAATACTTATAGTGATAACAGTTACCCATAACCAAGGGAAAGTTAAGCATCTCTTCTTACTTGACAATGCTATTCATGCCGGTTAACATATCAAACAAACCAATTACTTAAAAAATCTCTCTTTTTTTTTATAAGGTGAAAAAACAAACAATTCGAGACTTTTAAGGACCTTCCGGTAAACCTCAAAGTCAGCTTAAGACCAAGATTTTATTTAGAATTTTATTTTGGGAATGCAAAATATGAACAGTTATCACTAAAAGCCATCAGTTTTGAACACTTAATTAAATAGGATGACAGGTCACTATAAAAACAATTCCTAGTCATCTGTTCAACCAAACTGAAAAAATTTATAAAATATAAGTAGGAGGTGACATGACTATAGAACAAAGAAACAAAAACTTAAAACTTTTAACAGGAAACTTATTTCTTTTAAATAATAGGGACATGATAAAGACAACAAAAAGCAAAATAAATCATTCTGGTAAGTTATATAATTTTTCTTTCCTATGCAGGTTAGTCAAAAATTAAAGAGAAAACTTTTATTTTCTTATTAGGAGCAGACTAATTGTCTTTTAAAGAGAGAGAAAACCAAACTCAAGTTTTCCATCATATGCTTTTTATATTAAAGCTTATTAAAAACACAGTAATCTTAGCTATCTGGACATAAAATATTTCCCTTTACCCACCCTTTTCCCTTTTATTTGTTGTACACACTTTACAACGTTCTATAGCTATGTAGACATTTTTGTTACACTTTCATTCTCTTCATTTTGGAACAAACTTGAACCTCTCAATGACTACTATAGTGCAAAATTATACTTTTTATCTCATAAAAAAACATTCTATATTCATTAAATATTTTTTATGATGGTTAATTTTGTATGTCAACTTTACTGGGACATGAATATCCTGATTAAACATTATTTCTCTGTGTGTACATGCGAGTGTGTGGGGGGTGGGCATTGCTGTTGATGAGATTAGCATTTGAAATAGTGAATTGAATAAAGTAGATAGGTCTCTGTAATGTAACTGGGCATCATCCAATCTATTGATTGCTTGAATAGAACAAAATGGCAGAGTAAGGACAAATTCACTCTCTCTGCCTGACTGATGAGCTGAGACATCAGTCATTTGCTCTCTACCGAAAATTACATCATTGGCTCTCCTTATTCTCAGAATTACACCACTTGCTTCTCTGGGTTTCCAACATGTAGATGGTAGATCATGAGACTTCTCAGCCTTCATAATTGCACAACCCAATTCTTTATAATAAATTTATAAGGTACATATGTATTTATTGCATATATTTTTTATTATATATAAGTCTGTTTCTCTGGAGAGCCTTTACTAATATACTTTCAAACAAAGATTTTTTTCCCTTTACCCCTTTTTTATAGTGATTTTATTTGTATGTTTTGATTATAGCTTTTAACCATTAGAAACATTCATTTTCCAGTGATAACTAGGAAATAGACAATTATGAATTGCCAGGCATATACCAACATTCTGTAGTAGATTAGGAAATTTTATGACTATTATAACCTTACAATTTCCAGAGACACATGCTTCTTTATAGTGCAATTTTTCAGTGCAATAAGGACATGTTTATTAACTGACCTGAATTTCTTTACTCTCTCTGTAAGAAATCAATAAATATTTACATATGTATATGTGTGTATATGTGTGTATATATGTATATATTTATATTTAACATGTTTAGCACCTAATACTTCAGCATTTTAACTTAACTTATTTAGAAATAATCTAGATATTTATGGAATATCTCTTACTTAGAATAACTCTAATGTTTCAAGTTACTGAAAAGATTTTGCAAAGTACTTTTAAGCAGATATATAGTAAAACAAAATTATTGTTGAAATAAATTTGTCAGAGAAATAACTCAATTTTATTACAATCAAATCTATAAATTTTATAATCTAAACCACCTAATAGACATAATATTAACTTATTTGACTAGCAAACTTGGGTAGAATAAAAATGCATAGTTCTATTATAGGTAATGCTATCAACTCGGAGGGCATGGCTGTTTTATTGAACCAACAATATTAAATTATGCTTGCTTATTTACCAAAGGCTTGTCCAAATCACATGGATTTAAAAAGCATTTAGATCTGTTCCTACATTTCTGAGAGTTTTAGAAATACATAATTTATATAAGGGCTTATCTTTCTCTATGACAATTAGAATAGAGCTCATTTATTAATTTGGTAGAAAAATATTATTTATACATAACATACATAAATACTGATTGGCAAATCAAGTAGAGGTCTTTATGGCTTTCATTATAAAATTTTAGTAATGAGTAACTCACAAACTCAGTAATAGAAATTTACCAGTTTAAATATGAGTTGATTCTCTTCTTTGACCACTTTATATTTTTTCCTGAACTGTTTCTGGCAGATGGAAGTAATCGTTACTTGCTCAATATGAAAGCTAAAACTTCCCATGAGTATTTTTGGAGACATTTTAAAGATTTTCTTTTGTCATGACATAGAGTCTTGTGGAGATGGTGGACTAAATTTTCTCCCTTTTTATGAGGGTGCCTGAGCCCCTGAGAAGACCTGAAAGGTAGCAGGGCAGCCTAAAATTTCAATAACTATAGAGATTTGAAGAGCAGATTGAAGGGGAATAAAGGGGAGGCAGGCACATGTGCCAAAGATGTCAAAATGGTGCAGGGGAAAGTGCTAGACTAAAGAGGTCTATCAGTCTGTCCTGGGGAAAAAGGGATTGGTGGGGAGGTGGACCCACTCACCAGTCACGCCAAAGTTTAGGAAACTGATTGGACATTTTTGAGAAAGTACCTAGTCCATTCTATACCTAAACTAATATAATCCCAGGGAAAAAATAAGTTTTCTCTTGCTCACCTGACAATGCACTCATCTGTGGATTCACGTGCCCTCTCATGTGAGAGCACACGGCCATGTGGCTTTAGCAGCTGCATGGCCCATGGTCATGCAGGCTCCACATGCAGGGTCCTGGAGGGTGCCTGAAAGAACAGCAGCTGGACCAACCTGAGCTACCCGGGTGGGGACTAAGACTGCCTGGCAGCTACATGTGGACACCAAAGGACTATACCTTACAATGGGGCAGGAACTCTGGACACTGGCTTTTGTCTTGGTCTTGCTGCAAAGGCAACTGGGGTTTTTCCATGGGGGAAAGATGAGTCAGTCTTTCAGATGGGAGTCTGCCAGTCTCCCATGTCACGTAGAACCTGAACAAAGCCTCTTTCCTTTTGCACCAGCATCTGCCTCACGAGTTTGGCTTTGTGACAATAGGCAGTCAAACCCACATTTTTGTTCAGTTACAATATTCTATTATGAATAATATACTTGGCAGAATGTCTATATATGTGTATGTATGTCTTGCATATATATATATATACACTTGTAATTATTTTTAATATTACTGTTATAATATGAAGTCTATAATTTGAAAAATGATGTAATTTTCAATAGAGGGCAGAAGATGACTGATGTCCCAACTCACCAGTCAGGCAGAGTGAATTTGTTCTTATCCTGCCATTTTGTTCTTTTCAGGCAATCAATGGATTGAATGATGCCCAGTTACATTACGGAGAACTATTTGTTTCATTCAATTCACTAATTCAAATGCTAATCTCATCAAGAAACCAGACCGCACACATACACACCCATGAGCACACACAAAGAAATAATGTTTAATTGGAGTATCCCATGTCCTAGTAAAGTTGACAAATAAAATTAAGCATTATTAAAATTATCTAAGGAATATAGAATGTGTTTTTCATGAGATAAAAGGTGTAATTTTGCCCTATAGTAGTTGTTAAGAAGTTATTTAAAGTTTGTTCCAAAATGAAGGAAATGGAAGTCTAACGATTTCAAATAGAATGATATGTGCATTTTTTGTGTTACACATTTTTTAATAGATAAAAACACAATTTCCTGATAATGTATAAAAGTTTGGTAATCTGATTCTTTCCTTTAATTACAATTTGCTAAAATTTACTGTCATTTTCTAAAAGTCATAGTTTGTATTTTAAAGACACTATTGTCATGATATGCTTCTGCTTCTTTTGCAGTTTTGTTAATGTTAAAATATGGAACACCACCTCCCGGTTAATGTGTTACACTGAAATTTGTACTTTCTTTTTTATTTTTTTAGACTTGTATGCATAAAATTGAAGTTTTACTGCATTAAAACATAATGCTGACTGGCAATGAATTTCTATATGAGATAACAGTTGAAAGGAAAGGAGAAAGAGGTGAGAAGGATGAAGAAGGTGGGGTGATGCCAGGGAAAACAGAATGCTCATTTTACATAAGATCATGTGACACTAAAAGCAGTAGATAAAGGCTAAAGAGGAACTGCAAATATTTGACTAGGGCAATATGAAAGAATTTTAATGCAGAAAATGTGAAGTTCTTCTGTTTCTGTTTATCTTCATCTGTTGTTTGCTGTGAGGTTTACCTTGTCTCGCATCTTTAAAGGGAAATTGGGCCTTATCACTCACTCAATTTTCCTCTGTCTTTAGAATTTACAGAGGCAACATTTGTTGTAATTGGCAGGCATATTATTGTCTTTCTTGTCAGATGCACTTGGTAATTTCATTTTTAAATCTAGCCCCTCAATCTGTAGTTTCCTTTTGTTTCCTCTTTGCAGTAAGTTACTGAATAACCTCCCTTCCCTTTTGTTTTTTCCTCTTAGCACTGACCTCTACTCATTCTGACATTCTATCAGATTCTGTGCCACAAATATCTCTGATTTAGGTATGTCTCTTTCTTACCACACTTCTTGGATACTCTGTTGCTGGGGAAAGCAACAACAACGTTTCTCCTGATTGTTTATCCTGTTCTACTAACTACCTTAGTGATTATTTGAAAAATATTTTTGTAATATCTATTAAGGTAATTTTGAAGATAATTTTCAGAAAAATATAAAATGCATTGTCTATTTACTAACTCTCATGAGATGGATTTCCTCGTGTGCTAATAGCCATTTAGCTGTGAGTAAATTTGTGGGAATCCCACGTGCTTGTGTTTTTTGTGCCTACTCACCGGTTCCTTTGGTTTCCAGTCTCTTAAGTGCAGTATAGGGTTTCTGCAGATTGTTTGGAGCTGAAGGCAACCAAGACCCTGCAGTCACAAGAAAACTTCTGCAGCTTCTTTACTACCTAGAAGAATTTGAGTCAGGGGTCTTGCTATAATGAGATTATAAGAAATAACCTCTCTGTCTGGGAGGGCATGGTACTGATTGCTGAACATGTGCTCCCCTTTCAATTACCTATGGAAGCCCCAAGGTGCCTTAACTCATCCTTAGCTCAGAATGTCTTATATACCTCGATTTCCCTTTCTGTTTCTGGACTTCTTCTGTATCTTGGGTTCATATGTGTATATTAAATTTGGTCATGTTCTCTTGCCAATCTGTCTCATGGCTATTTGATCATTAGACCAGGCAAAAGAACCTTGAAGGTTTAAGAAAGTTTCTCCTTCCCCAACAACAGAAAACCTTCAATAGGTAGCCAAGTTATCACTGGTATTTAGATTAACTTTTAAAATATTTCACATATATTATTTATTTTTCTGGGAATCACATAGTATGGTTAATGTGTTTGGATTTATCTTTATATGTTTTTAGATAAATTTTAAATTCTCTTCACAAATAAAGCTTATTTATGATTAAAATATTTTATTTACTAAAACATTTACATTAAACTCTTTATATATTTCAAATTTTCTTGCCATTTTAAAATCACATAATTTTTTTATCTCACAATTAATTTTTTTTCAAAATTTGTCATCCTATTTTTATAAAAGAGTAATTTTTTTTCAACTATTCACTACCTCTAATACTGCCAGGTCTTATTAATTTATCTAGAAATAATTAAAAATAATTTAACAAAAATGTTACTTTTTCAAAATAAAAAAGGATGCAGCAAAAATATATCGTATAATTAAGAATATTAGAGCTGGGAAATTCTGCCTTAAAAATCTTTATGTTATTCCCCTTTAAGTCCAAGTATGAAATGTTTCTACCATTACTGAACTTTTTAAAGAGGTCCTATCCATTTTATAGTTCTTGTTTTCATATTCAATATTTTTAAGATAACTAAAAAACATTTTATAAAACTTGGATCACTGAAAAAAAAGTTGTACATGAATATTCAACTTATTTATATTTACAATTACTTTTAAGCATAAAATATGCAGTATATGTACATATATAGATTCAAATTTATACCAAAAATAGTTTATAATTTTAAAATGAAATAAATAATTTAACTCTAAGAATTAGACATGTTTTTAGAGCTTCATACAAAATTAATTATGATATTATCATCTGCATTGTGTTATAAAACATATCAGATGAACACTTAACCATGAATTCCACTTTGTAATTCTTATATAAACCAATTAATATTACTCTGTAGTAGAACAGTGCATGACATAACGTGTACACAGAAATGTTTATCAAATAAGAAAGCTGATGAACAAATGTTTTCCTAACTAGAACTTTGTATTTATATAAACTGATTTTTAAATGACAGTTTCTCTTTGAATCCTCTTAGGATGATAATACATTTCTTTACATGGAAGAGTCCTGCTTTATATTTGTTTTCCTACCATATCTATTAATAATATATCCTTTCATTCCCTAAAATAGGCAATGTCCTGGGGTGGGCAATTAAACTACATGGCTCTTCTACTATTATTTAAGCATATATGTGAGAAAAGATAGAGAAATGTCCAGCTTGCTTCACTATACTTACTTCTTTCCTAGACCCTGTGTGAATATAATGAGTTTCTGTTTCAAAATACTACTTTGGTTACAAAAGCTTTAATGTCAAACTTTTATATAATTAACTTTTTTAAGTCAAAGCATGACTATCTGTCTTGCTTGGATTACATGATCAGATAAACTAGCATGTCTTCCAGGAGGACGCCAGTAAAATAGAAAGGGGAAATAGGTAAGTTTTAAAACTCTGCATTAAAATTGTGTATGGAATGTCTACTTATTTATAAGCCATTACCAGTGTAGCTATTTATTATTGTTAGCAACAAAATAATGTGTAAGAAAGTGACTTGTAACTTATTGAACAACCATAAAACAGAAAGGTGACAATAGTAGTCATTATAGCTGTTTACTAAATATATTCAGCTTTCTTGCCTTGGGACGTATAATAGCATTGATCTTTGTTGCCCCTGTGAAGCTAAACAAATGACCAAGGAAGAAATTTGATAAGCCCATCCATGATTTTTCATCTCCCCTTTCCACGAAAGCTTAAGTCAGGATTAAGCTATTGTGTAACTTGGGCTGCTATAACTACATGACTGGAACTTACAGGATGTTTATTGCATGCGAAATCAATGTTTACGTTTCGCCACTGAGATTTTAACGTACTTTGTTACCATAACATAACCTAGCCAAGCTCAGCTATATCAACTACTACAATAAACTTCTTGAGTAATACTCATCAGGTTCTGTGGAAAACAATTGTGCTTTTTGCTTTCAGAGCTATATACCATTTCATTTCCCAGCCCCTCCCAGCACCTTGGCCCTCTATTGTAGTGAGGTCAGATGGCAACTAGTATGTTTGAGCACATCGTCTGCAATCTCTTTGTGAGGAAAAAAGTCATAAATTTAGAGTTAAAAGAGATTTTAAGGATTATGTACATTAACTCCACCATTTAGCTAGGTCATATGGACAAGTATAACCTAAATAAGTTCTGGCAGTTACTCTCATGAAATTGGCCAAGATACTTCATCTTGATGACTTTATTTTCCTTAACTGTAAAAATGCTGATCATCACAGCTTTCTGTCAAATTTATTTAAAAGATTAAATGAGTACCAACCAGATATTGTGGTCACAGAACATCTATACAGCCCTTTATTGTTACAAGTTTCATCAGGTTAGACAGGTAAAAAGTGGTAGAGCTAGGACTAAAAATAACATTTATAAAGAGTTTTACTATTTTATTTTTACAGCCTTAAGCTATTTTCTACAAACTACACAACGAACTTGCTATTTAGCCAGAACAGTGATTGTTATTATTATTTTACAATAGTCGACTGAGGCCCAGAAATGGTATGGCTTATTCAAAATCATCCTGTTAGTTTATAGCACAACTTGAGCTTGAACCAGTGGTCTCTCACTTGGACTCACAATCTTTGTTTCCACCACCTTTAAGCTTAAGCTTGGTACTATGGACTTTCTAACCAAAGCTTTTCCCCAAAAAATAACCTTTGTAAAATGGGTGTTTCTTATTTTCTCAATACTCAAATCACAGTAATAACAGTTAATTGTATTGGATAATACTTAACATGTTTCAGAATATATTGATTAGAGAAAAAATATCAAAATAAACTCCTATGTAATAAACAACATGTATGGCTTTTGTCTGCCAATTCCTGGGAGGTTGCCTCTAAATCTTTGACATTTTCTTGTTGATAAGAATGTCTTTGTTATCCACAGTCATCCCTGATGATGAGTTTATGCTTAGGAGGTGACTGATGGGTGACCCCTAGATAGTTTGTGTGAATGAGGTGACTCAGGATAAGGGCTGGCCAAGCCAGGAAGACCAATTTTTTATAAGGTTAAGAGTTCTGAGCCATATGGTATCAGCTTAATCTCTGGGTAGGAGAGGGTGGCTAGTGATTGAGTTTATAGGCACTGATTGAATCAATCATGCTTATGTTACAAAACCCCAATAAAAACTCTGGGAATTAAAGCTCAACTGTGTTTCCCTAGTTAATAACAGTAATCTATATATCGATTGTCACACATAAGGTGGAGGGTGACATGTTCTGACACCATGGGGAGAGGACAATGGAAGTTTTCAAATTTGAATATTCTGAAGCTTATCCTGATTTGTTTTCTTTGGTTATAACAAACATGGAATCATAAACATAGCACTTTCCTGAGTTCTGTGAGTCATTTTATTGAATCGTTGAGGGGTTAGTGGAAACCGTGGAATTAGTAGTCAGCTAACTAGAAGTGTACGTGGTTTGGGGACCCCTGAAGTTGCACTTGGTATCTGAAGTGAGTATGTCTCTAAGTTATGAAGTGTGGTCTAACTTTTGGTAGTTGTGTCAGAGGATATTTCATAATAATTCTTAGAGAAAAAGCTTTAAGTTTTTCAGCATCGTATGTGACATTAGTGGTAAGTTTTTCATAATTGACCTTATTATGGTTAAATAATTTCCTTCTATTTATAGTTTATTGAGAATTTTTTTAAATTATGAATGACAACTTTTGTCTAATGCTTTTGCTGCATCTTTTGACATGATTATGTGATTTTTATCCTTCATTCCATTAATGTGGTGTTTTATATTAATTAATTCCATAAGCTGAACCATCCTTGCATTCTAGGGATATATCTTATGTAATTATGGTCTATGTTCCTTTGAATATTCTATTGAATGTGATTTACTAGTATTTTGATGAGGATTTTTATTTTATGTTCATTAGGGATATATTGGCCTATAGTTTTCTTTTTTTGTTTTGTTTTTGTCTAGTTTTAATATCAGGGTAATGCTGCCTCATAAAGCGGGATTGGAAGTGTTCCTCTTTTCTGATATTGAAGAGATTTGGTTGTGGAATGTTAACCAAACCAAGGACATTATTTGAAAAAGAAAAAAAAAATGTTACTTTAGCCAAATTGAAAAAAAAAAAAAAGCAGATGACATTGAATAAGATAAACAGGAAGCATGCATTATAAACATAACATAGAATATAGGAGATTGTGAAGAAGATCTGTTGACTTTAGACTTGGAAGATTCTTCTTTGAGTAATAATGTTTGAAGAGTGTCAGACTGTATTTATTTCCCTATGGATTTAATCTCACAACTTTATTTACATTGGATACTGATTCACATGGTCTTAGATTTTAAGTGCTATTAAATGGTCTTCCACTTATAGAAAACCTATAAATAAAGCATAGACAAGAAGTATAACAACAAACCGGTACATAAATACTACCTATTAATTTGTATATGTCTTTATTATATAATTAAATATGTGTTAATTTGTTTATACATAATACCTGTATATAATTAAGGTTTATGAAAAAAATTGGAACTGGACATTGGGTGGTAAAATCTTGAAAAAAGTATAAACATTCTATCTACTTTCTCTGTAATCCCCCAAGGTTCCTCCAGAATCTACAGAGTTATTGTTTATATTTCATTCTCTAGAAGTTCAACTACAATGGGAAATTTTATATTCATGATTTATTAAGGGAGCGTTTTCAGGAGAAATTAATAAGGGTATGAGAGAACAAGGGTAAGGATGAGGAAGGAGGTACACAGATATCATTTTAGATAAACTGGGTTATAATCCCCTAGGAGCTTTAGGGAATAAGTGGCAATGTGGAGTGTCCTGACTTGGGAGCAGGGAGTAAGACTTTTGCATATACCTCTAACACTCAAATTTGTAATTGACTATGAGTTGCAGCATGGAGAAAGGTAGAAGGTACCCACTTTACTCCTAGTTACTTTTAGGAATGTGAGTATGTGGTTAATTTGACATGTCAACATAACTGGGGCCACTGGTTGCCTAGACATTTGGTCAAATATTATTCTGGATATGTCTGTGAGAATGTTGCTAAATGATAGTAATGTTTCAATCAATACTGTAAAGCACAGTGTCCTTCCTAGTCTGAGTGAGCCTCATCAAAATAGTTGAAGATGAGAGTAGAACACTAAAGCTTATTACCCTCTGATGAGCAAGAAGTAACTTCTATATGGCTATCTTTTACCAGCAACATTTAGTTTTTTTCCTGCCTTCAGACTTGAACTGAAACACTAACTCTTCCTAGATTTCAAGCCTGCTGGTTCACAGACTCAAAATATACCATCAGCTTTCCTGGCTCTCAGATCTTCAGACTTATACTGAAAGTAAGCCACGATCACACCTCAGTTTTCAGCTTGCAAATTGCAAACCTTGGGACTTATGAGCTTTCATAATGGGTGAGCCATTCCTTATAAAAACCCTTTTGATAGATAGATGATGATGATAGATAGATAGATAGATAGATAGACAGATATCGGTATAGGTATAGATATCTCTCTATCTATACAAGGTTGGCAAAAGGAAGGTTTACAGTTGTGAGTATGCAAAACACAGAGTTTATTATTGTATTTTTATTTATTAATTATAATATTATTTTTCATACAAACAACTGTAAACCTGCTTGTGTCCCACCCTGTGTATCTACCTTATTGGTTCTATTTCACCGATACAACCTAATTCACTGATAGATTGATTCCATATAAATAAGCAAAATCCACCAGGAAACATCAGTCATTGTGAGGTAATGGCAGAAGCACACCAGGAAACAGTGAAAACAATCTCGAGGTATTTGGGTTGGAGCAAAAACAACATCTGCTAAAAGTATACATCCTGATTTTATTAGGGGATCCATGTCACCTTAGTCTGTCTTATATATTATCATATATGAAGGGTATATATGCTTCACATACTCTAGGAAACTGCCTACATGTAACATAAAAATAGCATCTTCATCTAGCCTCTCTCTCTCAGCCAAGACCCAAGCCAGTCTTGCGAAGGTTGGAGTATTTTACATGCAATTACAAAAATCATGACTCTCTTCACTTTATCTTGTAGTGAACTTTGTTTTCTATAAATTTTATTCCTTTCTCTAGTCCAGAGTCCATTCTAAAGTAATTTTTAGTATTTTAAATTTACTTAATTTTTATTGGGTTCTCTATCTTTTACTCTTAGCAAAGCTGTTCTTTATGTCATGCTACTGTAGTGTTCCTCTTGGGGATTTAGATTTCCAAACAATTCAGAAAGATGTGTAAAAACATTATAGATGAATCAAAATCTGATCAGTCTGTTAAGTAAAGCTAAAACACGTCTTAGCAAAGGCTGTGATGCTTGTTTACTTATTACTGAGAATGCAAAAGCTCCCTTTGCAAATGGTGGAATCAAAGAGTGCAATCATTAAAAAACTTTTAGAAATGGAAATTTCTCACAGATCATTTGTCCAATATACTTTTTCTCCATAAAAGTAAAGTGAGGAAGAGGATACAAAGTCAACTGAGGAGTAGGTGATATATGTGAGGTAACTTTTTACTTTACATTTTTAACACCTTGATCAGCAATTATTTTGAGTTGGAGTTCAGTATAAAGTCATTTATATACCATACATTTTTAATGTTGAAATCTTTTTGCTCATGGCTCTAAATTCAACTCAGAAAATGCCCCAGATGCAATTTTCTACTAAATGTTTTATTAAAAGGAGTGTATCGTTTATAGAGAACAGAATATAAAATAGAACCATAAAAATATGGAATAAAATGTAGAATAATTTTAGAATAACAGAATAATTATATTATAATAATATTCTTCTACAGAATAATAATAAATATAGAATAATCTATATAGAAAAACATAGAATAAAAAATATAGCCAAATAGCCATGGGTTTTTAAATAGTCCATCATTAGAAATTTTTAAGAAAGCAATAATGATGATGGAGCTAACAACAATAGCAACGATCTCAACAGCATAGTCATACTGATGTATTTAATCCCTAAATGATCTCATGTGTTCTTTGCTTTAAGAACCCTTCTTTTACAAAAGAGCAAACTAGAACCTGACCCCAGTCGCTCTGGCTCAGAAAATTGTCTCCTCAACTGCTATGTTCTTCTGTAGGACACATATGCTCTGAACACCTCACTGCTATTTAAAGCAGTTGAATATACATTTAAATCATTTTCTTATACATTTACCAGAGACTTATGAACTTAAATAATATCTCACTGCTTTTCTTGTCTTTTTTTTCCTGTGAACACCACACAGTTAGCATTTATTAGATGCAATTTCATGATCAAGTGGAAAAACCATGTGCTTCATCACGATTCGATGAGCTTTTGAGCAGCACCGTTTGCTATTTGAATGTGAAGATGATGGTCCTAATCTACTGTCAAAAGGTCTACGTGTGGGTTGACTTTGCAGCTAATGAGGGATTGTATAGGCTGTAATAGCCATCCTTAGAACAGAGTGAAATGCACAGAAGTCTGGATGGGGTGGTTGGCTTTAATTTCTGCTTTGTAAGCAGTCATGTGTCTTTTGCCAAGTCACCTAACACTGTAAGAATCCTTTCCTCTTCTTAAAATAAGGAGGTTGGAATTTGGACCTAGATAAATGTGAAGATTCCCTCCAGGTATATTCTAACATTCTATGATCCTAGAAGCTAAGTCTCATTAGTAGTGGGTAAAAGTCAAAATGAGGCCAAAAGGAAATACATTAGGTTGCTTTTTATGTGTGACAGATACTGTTGGCTTTGAGATTTCCATGTTTAATTTCTATTTTGAGATCCTCTTTCCCTGCTCTATGCTTTGTCAGAAACCTTGCTGTTAGACAAGAACCAAAGTGCATGAAGTGGATAAAATCAGTTATTTGAGTATTTTAAAAATTATTTAACAAGCTAAAGTACAAGAATTTAAGAAGTTAAATGTCTAAATTTTCAAAACAAACCTTAAGTGAACCAGTCTATCAATTGCTTCCCACTGAACTAGAATAACAAATAAAATGCATTATCATACCTTATCCATGTAGACAAGTTATGCAAAGTGTCAAGAGAGAAGAATGACTTTGGACCTGCCCTCTGGAAAAGATAGCCTTACTTGGCATTCTTCACTGTGATCCTTGAACAGTGGGCCTGATATTAGACGCTGGCTGGAACAATTGGAAAACATTGAATTAGTGGGAGGTAAGAAGGATGCCTGCAACAGCTGAAGCAAAATGAACTTTTCTGCCGAGAAAAGCAGCCTAGTTGCAACCCTCTGAGCTTAGACATCAATCCATCTGCAAGCAGGACAAGTGTGGGTGATATATGGAAAGAATATTTTAAACTCTGTTTGAGCTGGCCAATCTGGACATTTGCCCAGGAAAGAGAGCCTCAGAAAAATCATGATGGAAAAGAGCAAATTTTATTATATTTATGCAGAACCACAGAGCCATAGAAACTAATTGGACAGGCTACCATTGCTAAACTGATAAAAATTTCATCGTTAATAATTACTATGACAGAAAGCTCTTTTAACTGTTTTTTTCCTAATATCTGTTGCAGAGATTAAATAAGTATGTGCATTAGTTTTGTGTGATTTCATGATGGAAAAAAATGTTTTCCTCACATGTCTTTATAAAGCTAAACCTGCTCTCTTGTAACTTGCTGAATCTATTAAATCAGATTTCAAACATTACTATGCTGCCAAATAGAAGTAATAGGAACACATTTTTCTAAAATTGGAAGCATTTCATATTGAATGCTCAAGAAAATCACAAAAACCAAGTGCTTCATTTCTTTAAAATGAAGGTATGTTTGACATCTTGAATTATGCAAAGTATTTATAACACTAAATAATAATAATATACTTTTTCTTTAATATGAATCTTTTTGTCATCAGAGTGAAACATCCTACTAAAAATAATATTAATGCTCATAGGCACTATGTATTATTGTCTTTTGCAGACATCAGTTGAATGACTATGACTTATTCCAATTGAGATATTTTTAATGAAAATATATCACAGAGACAAGCAAAACCAATTTCAGTAATATCGTAACAGCTTCAAAAGGAGATACTGTAGTGTTAAAGAGAAGGATATGATTTTTGATGTCAGTGCCAGAGAGTTATAGTTTTAATGCACTGAATCAGTTACAAGTGATGACATGAATGATTTGATTTTATAAGAGCAACTTAATTTGGAAAGAGATATTTTTAGTCAGGGACTTAACCAATATTTTATAACAAAGTTATAAAGAATTAAAATTTGCCAAAAAGATTTTGGGCCACTGAATTTTAATAAAAAATAAATTTTAGGATATAGTGATTAAGTTCATAGGCAATATAATAGTTGTACTATAAGTATTCATATTTATTTTTGTAAAAATATTTAATATTTAGATATTGAGATCGTCATCCTAAACCTTATTTATTTAAAAGATTCTAGCATCTCAAATTACAGTGCTGTTTCAGAACAGGTTGTATTTATTAACAATTGGGGTATTAAAATAATGGAATCCATAGTACCTAAAATAGAATAAAATTTATCAAAACTTTAATTGGCCTGTGCTCTTTTGGAATGTATTAGTATCGACACACTCCCTTTAAAAGGCTAGCAATAACACCATGACTCTAAGAATTGTAGATCACTGCTGATAACCAGGCAGCAATTATTGCACATTGCCAGTGAAGCTCTTGTTTCAGGTCTTATGGTGGTATACCCTGGAATAAATTTTGAACAGATATAACAAGTTGATTCAAGCTACATTCAAATTAAAACTAATATTTAGAAGGATGTAACTTCTTTTACCACTACTTGGCATCTTTATACCACCTCTAAATGTAGTATAGTTTCTACTTTATTCTCTTTACAGAGTGACATAGCTTTAAAAAAACACATGCTTTAGAAACAGATGTATTGTAGAAAATATGTTATTAATTTTGGTAGCTGTAATTCAAACTGTAATTAAATAATTCTGTAAGTAGTTTTTGAATGACTGTCACTCAGCAACTAGCATACGATGAGATTATAATTTCTGTGAAGATTTATGTGGTGTCTGCCTTGCGAACATAACCTCATACCCTATATAGGGCCTTAACACAGTCGGCAATCACTACATAAAAAGTTCTTCCTTAATTCAGTGACTGCATGGACCCACAGCTAGTAACTAGGAGGGAAAGGTATTCAATTCCAAGCTGCTAACTCCTTGCTCAGTGCTTTTAGGGACTATTCTAAATTTGTAAGTGACAGGGTATGAGCATTAAATTCACGGATATATTTCTCAGTGAATTGAAACATTACTATTGAACAAACTACATGTATAGTGAGTAACTTGACCCAATAACTTGATTTGTTCTTGTGACATGGTTTTATGGTTTGCTATTTATGGAAATGCCTTTAAGTTACAGTTTATGCTGCATATCATGATTCTAGAGAGTTCTTGGCTAGGGCCACTGATTCAATTCTCAGAGGGAAAATTAGATTTTCCAGGGAAATTTTTTTTTCCCCATAGAGTTTTTATTCTCAATTTTAGTTGAAAATGTCTGTCTTATTCTAAAAGAAAAATCCAAGTCCAAATGTGAACAAACATCAACCATTTCCCATCTCCAGTACTGACCCATCTGTTGAGCAAGTGGGCCACTGTTAAGGAATTATCTTAAATATTATCTAAACTTCTTTCCAGGTTTAAATTTATATGAAATTCATAGCTATCAAGCATGCACATTTTATCTCTTTTATTTCTTAAAATGATTCAATTAAATTAATATTCACATCCAATTTTTAGATGAAGAAAATGAAGCAGACGAAATTCAAACCTAATTCTTCCCAATTTAACACAAACTTTAATTATTCTGCAAAAAAGGTAAAGATGACATTAAGTATACTATTGCTCATAGTATTTTATTAATATAAAATATGTTAGAAAATGTTGTGATAATGTGATTTGTTAACTAAGAAGTAATGCATATAACACAACCTATTATTAGTGTCATTTAATCTAGATTTCAGAGTACTACAACTTGGAAAAAACATCCTGAGTTGACCTGAAATTCTACAAATATAAAAATTATGTATGCTTCAGAATTATGGGAGCTCTCAAATATTTGGGACTTAACTTTTATGATTCCATGATCTGTTATTCTTTAAGTGGTGCAATCTTTTTAAAAATGTAACTGTGAATCTTACAAGTGCAAATGGAATTCTGGGCATTTTGGGAGGCTTAGATAAGCACTCCTACTCTACGTAGAAGGTGAAGACTAGTCAGGGCAGGGTTACATCCCCCTTAGAGCTTCATCTGATAGAGGGGACCATATAGCATGTAGGACCACATTTGTGGCCCAGTGGGTTTTTTTTTTTAATATTTTGCCCTCTATATTTGACAAAATTGATACCCAAGAAGAATCCAAGATTAAATTTCCCTGCATGCTTGGCAACTAAAAGACAGACATTAACCAAGGAAAATGAACCTCCACAGTGCTTCAATTCAACAGGGAAAATGCAAAATAATACAAAACAACAACAACAACAACAAAAACCCAAACAAACAAAACAGCAGAAGTAGGCTTTTAGAGAAAGTCAGACCTGGTGACCATGGCCGAGACAACGAGTCTGAGAAGTAGATGTAACAGAATTGCTGAGTGTAGAGTCCTATGTTCACGGTTACAGTGTCTGTGCTGTAATCAAGCCTGGGCATAGTTTAGTGCTGTAGTTTGGGTATTATTTTTGGCAGCATAATTGCTAAACCAAATATTCTGTCCCTCCTGGAACTTCTGAGGGCTAATTTATATTGTTTCATAAAGTCATCCTCTGTTTCACTTACTGTGTTCTCTCCTTGCCGCTAATAAAGCAGACTAAAATAACCCCATTCAACATAATAGGCTTGTGCGAGACAGAATAATTATTCCCCAATGATGCCCATGTCCTAATCCTTGGAACCTGTGAGTATATGAAAGGGATTTTGTAGATTTTATTAGATTACAGGCTTGGAATGGGGGAGTTATCCTGGATTTTCTGGGTGGACCCAGTCGAAGCACATAACTCCTTAAAAGCAGAGAACTTTTCCTAGCTAAATCCAGAGAGCAAGAGACAGAAAAATGTGAAGGAAAAAGAGAGAGAATGGATTTTGTGTATGAGAATGAATCCATCTACTGTTGTTGGCTTCAAAGACAGAAAAAAGGTACCATGAGTCAAAAAACACAGGCAATTTCCAGAAGCCTGAGAATGACCCTCGGCTGACAACCAAGAAGAGAATGGGGACCCTAGTCCTACTGCTGAATGAAACCGAGTTCTGCTAATAACCTCAATGGCCAAGAAAACAGGATTTATTCTAGTGTCTACCAGGTTCTGACACACAAAACTATAAAATAATAAATTTGTAATTTTTGAAACCAGTAGGTTATGGTCATAGAAAACTAACACAAGGCTAGAACAAATTTAGTAGTTCACGGAGCAGTGTCTGAGTAGGACATTTTCCAGCATTTGAATAAAACCAGGAGAGTTAAGTCAGTCTCTGGAGACATTGATAGGATGGAAAGCCAGGTTTAGTCACAGTATAATCATTCATTCTTGCACAGTCTGTTAAGTTATCAATCATCAGGTGTGCTGTTGGATTATAGAGCCAGTATCCAGTCCACATGGGGCACTAAGACTATCATTTATGCCTTGATTCTTATTATAGGCAGTTTCATGTGCTTGGCCCTTCTTTGCCCTGGATCCTGCCATATTCTGTTCCTGTCACTCATTCTTTTGTTTGGATCTGGACACAGCTTTACTAGCTGTCACGTTGGCTATGACATAATCCAGTCCCAGCTTGACTCTGATTTTGATTCTTCTTCTGCAGACTGCTTTTTTCCACTGTCAACTCCAGCCTGCTGGTGACTCTCACTTTGACCTCTGAGCCCAGATTCCCAGTCAGAAAGATCTCTGTGCTTAACATCAAGTGGAAAACTATAAAGCAGAAATAAGCAGTTCGGACTGATATACGGCAAAAGTCAGAGGCGATAACATGAAATGCAAGACAAGGATTGAATCAGAAGGCACTGAAATTAGACAGTGCCAGTGACACTGAACAGTTAAAACAATTAATGCTTCTACCTCTTTGTATGTAAAATTTAGATATTAATAATAATTCATAGATTGCTGATAGTACTGAATAAAATAGTACACTTAAAACTCTTAGTATAGTCTCTGGAACATAGTAAATGTTTTGTAAATGATACCTAGTTTTATCACCGTGGGGTAGGCGCTAGCGCGCTTTGTGTATACAGGAAGCAAACTGAGGGAAGGGAAGGGAAGGGAAAGGTAGGTGTGTCTTCTTAAACATTTGTCTCTAAGTTGAACTACTGTCTCTCTGAAAACAGTCTTTTGATTTTGAAATATATCTGCTTGTCAACATTTATTTAATAAATCTAAATATTAATATTCAGTAAATTTTCAACTAACATAAAATTAGCAAGAAGATCCTTAAGGTATGAGACATGGCTTGATTAAAAAAACAAAGAGCAACAACCAAAGCAGTGACCTAAGGCTTTTTTTTTTAATATGTGTATGGTCTGTTGGAATGGGTTTGAATGCCAAATCTTGGACCCCTTCTGAGATCTATTCAATCGGAATCTGTATTTTAATAAGATACCCAGGTGATTCAGGTGCACCCTAAGGTTTAGGAAGCAGGGATATAAAGCACAAACAGCAAAACATGTGAAGGAGGCTAAATAAAAATTTTAAACAATTTGAAGTTATCACTACAATAAAGCTATTCCTATGCCTTTTCCATTTTATTTCATCATGTGTAAAATGGGGGACAGTACAGTACCTATTTCACAGGGTTAAAAGATTTAATGTCTAATATCATTAATAATTAGGTAATATATGCAAAAGTTTTTTTTAATAAGTGGCTTGGTTAATAACAATGCTTATCAAATGTAAATATGATCAGTATTTTTTCTTAGCCCATTCCCCTACACAAGTCTTTCTCTTTCCACATGTCCAACAACCCTATTTAAACAATAACTATACAATAACTTGGGTGCTCTGGTAGAATTAGTCATTTGAAATGGCAGCTGAAGTGTATCAGGAGAAGAATCGATCCTTTTCTGTTTTTTTTTTTGACCGGAGTATTAGGGAATAGAACAAGAAAAAAGGCTCTTATTAAACCTTATTAAAATACCTAATATTTGAGTTTTTATATAGATTAGTTCATTGCCTGTGAAAATTCTTCAGTTCCAGATATTTAGATCTGTGACAAATCACTTTAGTCTGAGTAGGATGCCACAATAACATCTAAAATGAGAAAAGACATAGATTAAGACATGTGGCATTTTATTACTGCTGTAGAATTGTAAGGATAAAGCAGGAAAATGGAGGCCTAGCCTAGATCCAGGAGTACCTGGGTTTAAATTCTATTTTTCTTACTATGTGACATTTGGCAAATATATTCACTGCTCTGAAGTTCTGTTTCCTCATCTATAAGTGTCTGTCTTAAGGGATTATGGCTCTTATTAAATGTAAACACATATTCCATGCTATCTGGCACATAGTAGGCATAAAATAGACCATTTTTTCCTGTCTTTTCTGAAATTTAGGTACATAAATAAGGTACATACCACAATGGGTTTTGCACATTTTCTTTGCCCTCTTCACATTATTGACTAAGGCCATGTTTTCTCTTCTCAAATTGCCCATGGATAAGCAGAATCAAAGACTTAAGTGTAAGTATGTGACAGAAAGATTCAGCTATATGCTTACAGAATGGACTAAAATCAGATAAACATAGATTGCATATGGAAAAAGAGAACAAGGGGATAAGGGGTAACTGATTGGAAGAAGGCAGAAAGGGACCCTAGGCACTGATAGGAAATGATAAACTAGTACTTGCCTTTTCAAGGACTGGAACCACAAACCAAAGGGGCTGAGCACTAATATTTCTCCATATTAAGTTTCTTTACCAATCCATCAGCTAGAGACAAAGCTCTGTCCAATAGTCCTGAACTGTTAACTATATCCTGGATATAGGTTAAAAGAGTTAGACATTATTTTGGTGACTAAAATGGAACCAAACATCAGAGGTGATTTCACTACAAACCGTAGCAGGTATGTATACACTGCCAAGGGTAACTCCTGTCTGGATCTTATTCCTAAAGAAAATGGACCCAGACAACAAAACTAGAGTGGCTTCATCTCCAAGTGAAACTCAGGCCAGGATATGAAAAACCTTAAACTTGTTCATAAATTTGAGTGACTACTAGTGTTTCACATAGAGACAAATGAGAAAATATTAATAAATATATATTAAAAATGCATGTATTATTTGTAAATTACCCTAACAAAGTTATTATATTCTCTTTGCTGATATATTTGGGTATATGTGTATCACAGTTATTTTAGCATGTAAAATTTATGTTTCTTCATTGAATTATTTTGATATTTTAGACCTCAGAACCAAATAAAACAAAGAGATATCATTTTACATTCATAGTTCTTTTACATGCATCTGTGTAGACAGCTAAGGTATAAGTGGGCACTTTAAAGCAGTCCTTGAGATCTTTATGAAAATTCATTTATCAAGTGAATTCAATTTTATAAGATGTGTGAACACTTACAACATACCATGCACTATCAATTTCAATTGTGCCAAGACAATAACAATGAAAGAGATTATGTTTTTACAAGTGCTGTGTTAAATGTTGTAGGAATATGAGTAGAAATTAGAATAGAAAGTTCTATGGAGATGAGTGTTTCTGTGTTCATGTGTTATAATGTTTAAAAAAAACTAATGTACACTTCTCCACTCTGCAGTATTACTATTTTCCGTACTTTAGAGATATATCATCTAAAATTATAAAGTCTTTATAAAAGACTTTTGTGTTGATGTTATTATTCACAGAGTTTTGAACTGATTATTCAGACTTAAAATTTTTGTAATAACAGATTAGGTAATTTAAACTAATCTTCATAATGAGGACAACTATAAAATGCAGGATGAAGCTAAGAACAAATTGTTTGGAAGCATTTTTTGAGCAAAACAAGGCTGTGAAAAGTTATAGGGCCAAGATCTGAAAGGTGAAACCCTAAAAATGATTGTCGATGCTTTGTCCCCTTCCTCCTGGAGTGTATTAGCTTACACTGACAGGTGGCTCAGGGCTCGAAAATCTGAGCAGGCCTATTGCAAACCTCTCAGGGCTGGAGGGGAGCTTGAGCAAGCGTGTATTTTTTGCTTTCCTATGAATTGATGACTAATTTCAAATCATATCAAACCTGAAGACAAATTGAGGTCATCACAGATGCTAGTACCTTTAGCAGCATTGAAGAGTTTAAACAAATATGCCTATTATATATGGTGAAAGAAGTCACCATGCTGAGTCTGGACTCAGGAGGTAATGCAATATACAGGCGGTCTATTATAGAATTGCACACTTGAAATCTATATAATTTTATTACCTAATGTCAGGATGATAAATTTTTTAAAAGAATGTAAAACAAAATATGAGAAAATATTTTCTCACATGTAATAGACAAGTGTGCGTGTGCATGTGTGTAGTTACCACCCAACAGGAAAATGGACAGGAACATGATGAGAAACTTTATAAAGTAGGATATCAAAATGTAACTATTTTAGTCCACCAGAATGGGCAAAAGTAAAAGAATTAGGATACAAAATATTGGAGAGGAAGCGAAGCATCAAAAATTATCAAATGACCCTTCTGGTAGAGTAAGAGTAGTACTCATATTTTGGTAAAGAATTCAGCATCATGTAATAATGTTTTCGATCTGCATAACTTATTATCCAGCAATTTCATTTCTGGGTGTGTATCAACAAAACACATGTTTAGAAATACAGTATAAAAATGTTAATAGCTGCCCTCACATGACAGAATCTATGTAGCAATGACAATGAATGAACTATGGCTACAAAAGAAAATTAGATACCAAATATGTATGCACTGTATTATTCCATTTATTAAGAAATCTAACACTGACAAATTTGAGCTATAGTTTCAGATATAAGGGAAGTGACTGCATTTGAGGAAGAGGAAAGTGTTGGAATGGATTAGATACATAAGGGACTGCTCAGATTGTGGTCTATTTCTTGCCCTGGATGATTGTTACGTGGTTGTTCTCTGCGATAATTTGTTGCATTACAGATTTGTTTTACATACTTTTCTGTGTATACATTAAAATTCATATAAATATTCAAACATGTTATATTTAATACAATAGAAATACTTTTTTTAAATTTCTTTTTTTATTGTTGTTCAGTTACAGTTGTCACCCATTTTTGCCCATTATTCTCCCCTGTCCCATCCCCCATCCCCACAGTCAATCCTCCCCATTGTCTGTGCCCATGAGTCCTCTATTCATGTTCCTTGGCTTACCCCTTCCTCTTCTTTCCCTACCCCCACCCCCTCCTCCCTCCCTTCTGGTCACTGTCAGTTTGTTCTTTATTTCCATCTCTCTTGTTCTCTTTTGCTCATTTGTTTGATTTGTTGCTTAGGTTCCACTTATGAGTGAGATCATATGATATTTGTCTTTCATCACTTGGCTTAATTTAGCTTCATGCTCTCCAGTTACACCCATGCTGTTATAAAGGGTAGGAGTTCCTTCTTTCTTTCTGCTACATAATATTCCATTATGCAAATTTACCAGTTTTTTGATCCACTCATTTACTGATGGGCTCTTAGGCTATTCCCAGCACTTAGCTATTGTGAATAATGCTGCTGGGTTATTTGGGGTGCATACATTCTTTTGAATTGGTGACTCAGGATTCTTTGGGTATAATCCCAGCAGTGGTATTACTGTATTGAGAGGCAATTCCATCTTTAGTTTTTTGAGGAAATTCCATACTGTTTTCCACAGTGGCTATACCAGTCTGCATCCCCACCAACAGTGTACTAAGGTTCCCTTTCCTCCACAACTTTGCCAGCACTTGTTGTTTGTTGATTTATTAATGATGGCTATACTTCACAGATATGAAACAAATATTTCAAAAATTTTTATGAAACCATAAACGACCCTGAATAGCTGCAGCAATTTTGAGAAAGAAGAACAAAGTTCTACACAGGAGGGATCAAAATATCTGATATCAAACTGTTACAAGTCCACTGTAATCAAAACAGTCTGGTACTGCCATAAGAACAGACACATAGATCAATGGAACAGAAGAGAGAGCCCAGAAATAAACCCATGTCAATATGATCAGTTAATATTTGACAAAAGAGAGAGGAGCATAAAATGGAGTAAAAATAACCTCTTCAACAAATAGTGTTGGGAGACCTAGATAGCTACATGCAAAAAAATGAAACATGATCGCCAATTTACACCGTACACCAAAATAATCTCAAGATGAATAAAAGACTTAAATATAAGTCATGACACCATAAAAGTCCTAGAGGAAAACATAGGCAGGGAAATTTCAGATATCCCGTGCAACAATATTTTCCCTGATACCTCCTCTAGCCCAAGGGATATAAAGGACAGAAATACTTTTAAAATAAATATTTTGGTTACAAAGATTAAGAAAGCCTGCCAATGTAGAAAGTATACTAATCCCTTTGCTTAGTTAGGTGTTTCACTTGTTTGTATGCACAGAAACCCATAGTAACGACCTCATTTATGCCCACTTGGCAGCACCCTAACTTTTTCAAGCCAATAGAGGTTATTTAGAAAATTACTTTTTCAAGGGAATTAAATCAGCCAAATAGATTTGTAGAGCCTATCATGCCAAATGTAACTGGTAAAGCTGCCTCTACATTTAGGATTAGACAATGGAAGATGCCTTGTTTGAAAAATTGAGTTTCATCTGCCAAAGAAAAGAAAATAGTGCTATCGAAAAAAAAAGTCCAAACACAATAATGATTACTTGTATTTCAGGGAAATTTGTATGGGTTGGAGTGAATTCCCCCAGTTTTTTAATGAACTCTTCTTGGCAAACCACATTTATTCTTGCAGAACTACATAAATATTATATAGAAAATACATTCCACAGAAAAATGTAAAATATGCTGCTTTGTTCAGGAATTGGGTCAAGACATATGAAGACATATCAAGACATATGAAGGCTGCGTAGATTTCGTTTTCTATTGCCAGTAAAATTAGCAGTCTATATCACACTCTGAGCTTTCTACAAATTCCTTCTGTCATAGCTTTACTGTTAAATGAAATACAATAGAGGTGGGTCGATGACCTTATTAAGTAACTGACCAGAAAGATCTACAATTAGAATTACTTTTCTAATTGAAATAAGCACAAAATCTACACATTTAGAATATAAAAATAGCCAAATCAACCAAATATTTGTTTAGAATTATTTCTTTGTTTATACTATTTTTAAAGATCTTTTACTTTTTTTTATTTTTAGAGAGAAGAGTAGGAAAGGAGAAAGAGAGGAAGAGAAACAGCCATGTATGGTTGCCTCTCATGTGCCATCTACTGGGATTCTGGCCTGCAACTCAGGCATGTGCCCTGACTGGGAATTGAACCCATGACTCTTTACTTCGCAGGCCAGCACTCAATCCGCTGAGCCACACCAGCCAGGGCTATTTCTTTGTTTATTATTTTAAAATAAATGTGCACTAAACTGATTTTCATTTCAAAAAATATTTTATTACTAATCCATTTTAGGGATAATTTATTATTTTAATCACAGGGTAAATGTAAACCACCACTAGTGGTTTATTATTTAGTATAATACAAAGCAACTTTACTTCAGAATTTATGGAAACTGATATCATGAACAAATAAAATTTCAAGCCAAAATTCCCAATTCCTTGCTGTATAATTACTTTAAATAGTCAAGAATTTAATAGATGTTCAAAATACCTTCCAGAAGCCCTATGGATAAAATATATGACTCATGGAATTCTATAGATTTTCTAAAGGTTTTATTACAACAATTAATCAAGGTGGGGAAGGTCATCAGTTGTATTCTCAGAAGACTGAACTATTAGAAAAAGAAGTTTGCAACAATATCATGTTGTTAAGAAGTTAAACCATTGCACTTACCCACAAATGATGACCTCAATCTAAATATGAAGGATACAGGCAAGAGTAAAAATGAATAAAAAAATTTCTTCTGCTGATAATTTGAGCAGTGACCATGAAGTTTCCAGACAATTAAAAGAAGCAAAGCAATTTTAAAGACTTTCAAAGAATAAAGTCAAAAAAAATATTTTTTTGACATTTGCCTAATGTACACCCAAACCTTCTGCATAAGCATATATGTCTGTGTGTGTGTGTGTGTGTGTGCAAGACATGAAATGCAAAAGGAAAAGCAAAACTAGCATTACCATTTGCAGGCATCTGCATTGTTCAGGGACTTTTGAAACATGAATATCTTTCAAATGCTTTGTTCCTCTGGGTCTTTTGGTATACTAATGTGTATCTAGGCTTCAGTAGTATTTAATTATCTGAACCTAATATTGGTTAATACCTTTGCCTGAAAGTGAATGAGACAGTATGTCGATTACCAACGAGTACACTGCCATTACTTTACAAATTTACTTTCACCACCTCCACTTTTGGTCTCCATGTTGCTTTAATTAAGTCATCTTATTCCCAAAGTGAGAAACAAGGTTACAAAGATTGGGCCATTTGAGAAACTCTTCAGGAAGTTGACAGTGATTAGAAGCAGACACAGATATGGGAACAGAAGAACTGGTTTGCTTCAGGATAACAGTATACTGGAGAAGAATGATAAAATATGGAATATTTTATCTTTTAAATGAGGTAGATTTCAATCTCTAAGTACCCATGGTATGATTTTTTTGGAACAAGAGTTGTAGTAGGTGATAAAAGTGGCTCATCATTTCTAAGAAAGATTCAATCCAAAGAAAACCGGTGCTGATGGTACATTAGTTCTTTATTTACATACATGCTATTACAAACTAATACATCTACCTCTATAGATGCATCTTTTTTTTTTAAGTTGAATTAGATATCATATTAACAAACAACACAGGACTTCGTTTCTTTAGATCAGTTGTGTTTTTTATTGTTTTGTTGTGGCAAAAACATATAATGACGTTTACCGTCTCAACTATTTTTAAGGTACAGTGTTAACTATATGCACACTGTTATGCAACAGATCTCTAGAATTTTTTCATCTTGCAAAACTGAATGGAACTCTTTATCCATGGAGCAACAAACCCCCACCCCCATTTCCCCTCACCTCAGCTGTTGGCAACCGCCATTGCATTTTCTGTTTCTAAGAATCTGAATACTTCAGATAATTTATATAGGTAGAATCATGGTGTATTTGTCTTTTTGTGACTATTTTATTTCACTTGAGATAATGTTCTCAAGTTTCATACATGTTGTAACATGTAACAAGATTTCCTTAATTTTCAAGGTTGAATAATATTCTGTTGTGTCTATATACCATATTCATTTTATCCATTAATCCATTGATGGACATTTGCTTCTACTTCTTGGCTTGTGTGAAAAATGCTGCAATAAATTTGGGTATGCAATCTATGAGTTTTTTTTTTAATTTTTTAATTTATTGATGTTAGAGAGAGAAAGGAAGGGAAGGAAGACAGAGAAAGAGAGAGAAAGACAGAGAGAAATGAACTTGTCATTCTACTTACTTATGCATTCATTGGTTGAATCTTGTATGTATGCTTACCAGAGATCTAACTCACAAGCTTGGCATATTGGGACGACCTTCTAACCATCTGAGCTACCTGGACAGGGCAACAATTTTTGTTTTTTGAGAAGAGTTTTCTCTTACCATTTGTGTGTTTTTTGAGGTAAGTACCTCATGTTAGGAGGTTGTTTTGGACCTCGGTAAAAGTGACTTCATGGAGCAATGTATGAGATAAATAAGTAAAGCAAAGCAAATTGTTTATAATTTTAGTAGAAAAATTATCAGAAAAAAAACAGAACATGAGAGAGGGTAATTGAAGAAGAAAAATTTAGAGAAAAATGAAATAATAGATAATTTAAGTAGATAAATTAAGGTTTAGAATTTAGACTTGGACTGAAAGAGAAAAAACTACTTGCTCTGAAACTTTGAACAAAGAAGTATGATTGGATATATAAGTATATTTTCAGGTAAAATATTTCATGCCTAAAATTTCCATATTTTTGTTAAATCAGAGTCTAAATTGTTTAAAATAAGGGTCAAAGACATTGAGGCACATAAGAGAAATAAGGCATATTTCACTGAGCAGAATTAGGGAATAATTAAGAGACAGTTAAAAAAATTTCCAAAAAATTTGTATGACCCTGTTGATGTTAGAGACCATATATATTTGCAATGTTTGGACCTGTGTAATTTTCTCTAAGCGTTCTCAGTGGTTAGTTTCTGACAAAACTTTTGTCTATTCTAAATTGATTTATTCTTTCATTTTTACTCATTTAAAAGTGTACCGAGTGCATATATTTTTTCATACTAGTGTTTTGGGTTTCTTTGGATATATTTCCAGAAGCAGAATCACTGGGTCATAAGACAGTTCCATTTTTAAATAGAATGTAATTCCATACTATTTTTCACAGTAGCTGCAGAAATCTGTATTCTCACCTACAGCACACAAGTGCTCCCGTTTCTCCACCTCCTTGCCAACATTTGTTATTTATTAATTTATTGATGATAGCCATTCTGACAGGTGTGAGGTGAAGGACTTAAACAAAGGGGAAAAAAACCTCATGGAAACAGACAACGGTACTCTGATTGCCAGGGAGAAAGGAAGGTAGCGAGCGGTAGAAGAGGGTAAAAGGGAGCTAAATGGTGATGGAAGGAGACTTGACTTGGGGTGGTGAACACACTATGATATACAGATTTTGACTTATGGAATTATACACCTGAAGACTATATAATTTTATTCACTACTGTTACCCAAAAGAAATTCAATAAAATTTTAAATAAATAGATAAATGTGCACTCAGTGCATACATATTGTTTGCCAGGCACTAGGCTTTGCACAGGACATGCACAACACCCAAAACTAGAATCCACGTATATCAGCTAAGGGTCAACCAGAGAAACAGAACCAGTGTGAAACATCTCAGGCAGGATGAAACTCCATGGTTCTCATCCACAGGAGAATTTCTTCTCTCTTTTAGGGGAAACTCAGTCCTGATTTGAAGGACTTCCAAGTAATTCAGCCAAACCCACCTGGTTTATCAAGGATGATCTTGCTTAATGTTAATTGATTAGAAATGCTGATTGGGGCCAAAAGTAGAAGTGGAAGTACTGAGAAGCGACTGGAACTGTTTACATACTGAAGACAAGAATGAATGATTTGACTGGTGAATTGGGAAAATATTATAAAAGAAAAACTTCAAGGATATCTAAGTACATAGGTCACTCTAATTCATGATTCCACTTTCCATGGTTTGAGTTACTGTCACTCCACCGCAGTCTGAAAATACAAAATAGAAAATCCCAGAAATAAAGAATTCACACGTTTTAAATTGTGCCCCGTTCTAAGTAGCATGATGAAATCTTGTGCTGTCCTGCCCCATCTCTCCAGTATTTAAATGACCTCTTTGTCCAGCGTGTCCGTGCTTGCATATTCTACCTTCCCTGCCCATCAGTCACTTAGCTGCTAAGTCATCAGATCAACTGTCGCAGTATCCCAGTATATGTTCAACTAATCCTTATTTTACTTAATAATGCCTCATTTATATGTTTTATTGTAGTATATTTTTATAATTATTCCATTTTCAGTTATTGTTATTCTCTCACTGTACCTAATTTATAAATTAAACTTTATCACTGAAATGTATATATAGGAAAAAACAGTGTATATAGGTTAGGTTAGATAGGTTAGGCACTATCCATGGGTTTATACATCCACCAGGGGTCTTTGAACATGTCCACTGTGGATAAGGGCAGACTACTGTATGCAGACCTGAACAACTGAATGAATTTAATGATTTTTTTGCTTAGATAATGGGGAAGAAGACTGTGGAAGATACAGGTTGGCCAAGGGTTGTCTGGGATGGGGGTAGATCATGTGCTCAGTGTTAGGCATGCTAGGTTTGAGGTGTTTGTTAAAATATCCAAGTAGTGATGTTAGAAACAAAATTGTATTGATGAATCTAAAGTTCAAGGAAGAGACTGGCCTGGAGATATAAATTTAAAGTGATCATCTAGATACTATGAATTTGAGCAAATCACCTAGAAAGTTAATGAAAAGGGAAAAGTGGTCCAGGGACTGAAACTTGGACAATTCCAATATTTAGAAATCATGGAGCTGAAATAAGAGATAGAAGAAGAGAATGAGAAGATACAGTCAGAGATGGAGGAAAAAAACAAAAAAGCAACAACACATTGACCTACTGGGTTATTCCTATTGTTATACAAATATTTTAGTATTTCTTCCATACTAATTCCATATTTTCCTCTAGCTCTCACCATAGTTGTTTTCCATCTCTTTGGCTAATACTTCTTGATAGAATAGCCTTTACTCACCGTCTCTGATTTCTCTCTCACAGTTTTCCATCAAACTCAGTCAGGCTTTTGTTCCAACAGTCCACCAGAAATGCTCTTTTCAAGATCACCAATGGCATCTTCATTGATAAAAGCAATGGTCAATTCTCAGCTCTCATTTAATTTGGACCATCCATAGCATTTGGTACAATTATATAGGTTCCTCCTTTTTAAAATTTTGGCTTTACTTGTTAAGTCATCCACCCTCACCCAGCACAACTGACCAAAGTCTTGGTTTCCTAGACATTACTCTCTCTCTTATTTCCCTTCTATCTTTCTGATGACTTTTTTTTCAGTCTCATTTCCTTGATATATATGTATTCCTCATGGCTTAGGCCTTGGAGTCCTTATTTTTCATATCTACACTCACCTCCTACATAATCATTCAGCTTCATAGTTCTATCTGCAAATGGCTCCAAAATTTATATCTCTATTCTAGACATTTTCTTTGAATGATAGAGTTTAATACAGAGTTGCTAATAAGTATCCCCATTTAAATATCTACTTATCATCTTAGTTTATTTAAAACTGATCTCATAACATTTGTCCCAAATAAATCTGGTACTGAACACAGCTTCAACTGCTTTCTGCAACAAAAGCCAATGCTTCTGAGAAAGGTGGTGGCGAAAGGAAAGAGGTTTATTCAGGTACCAGCAACCGAAGAAGATGGCCAGTTCCCATCCTAAAGACCATCTAAACATCGCTGGTCAAGCCAGTGACTTTTGTAAAGAAAGCGAGAGGAAGTAGGGATGTGCAGGCAGTGGTTTAGTTGGTTTTGATAAGAATCTTGGCATCAGCATGTTGAATCAAACTGCATCAGCTGAATTCCTCTGGCAGGTCAGCGACCATTGAGACAGGAACTTGAACTTTTGGTCCCTGCAGTGCCATAAAATGGAGGTTAAAATAGAGGTTGTTAGCAAAAACTTTCTTTTTCCACTTCTGTTTCACCAGGCTTGTTAGTTAGTTCATTTATTTTGGTCAGCACAAGATTATACATTCTTTATTCTTTGTTTACAGATCCACCCTTAGTCTTCCACATCCTAGAAAATGACAACTCCATTCTTCTGGTACTCAATTAAAAACCCATATGACACACTCTACTTCTTTCTCTCACATCTTTTATTTGATACATCAGCAACTCTATCTTCAATATATCTTGAAATTATGCTATTTTCTGCTCAATATCCTCTAATGGCTTTCCTTTCCAGTCTGAATTTAAACTAACATCCTTAAATGATCTACCAAGCCCACAAGATCTGGTTTCCTATTATGTTTCTGATGTTTTTTTCTCCTTACCCTCATTTACTTGAATTTAACTCCACTGGCCTTCTTGCTGTTCCTCAGTCATATCAGGCATACTCTTGAATAAGGACCTTAGTGTTGCAACTCTCATTTCCTACCTTTTTTCTGGTCTTTCCTCAAATACCCTTTTCTCAGTGAGATCTTACCTGGCCACTCTATCTAAAGTTGCCTCCATTACTTTTCTCTTTAGTAAACTGATACATCCTGTATTTTAGTTAATACTCCTTGTTTATTTATTTACACCCAAACTAGAACATATGTTTCGTATCTCCAGATTCTAGAACAATGTCTGTTGTATAAGATTCAATAAATAGTTGCTGAAAATTGAATAATGAGCCTAACCATTTTTTCTTGTATTATCAGTACCTCCCCATTTTCTAGATCATCCCTACCAGCATACAAACAAGATTCTACTACCTCTGATCTTATTAAAAAAAAAAGCACCTCCCTTAAATCTCTAACATCCCCTTGTTATCACTCACTTTCTCTGCTATTTTAACAGAAAAACTTAATGTAAGACATATCTCTTCATAGTTACTATTTCCTCTTCCTAACATCTCACCTACTCCATATGTTGCTCAAATAAGACTTCCTATCTCCTGATAGGCGTTTTTTGTTACCAAAATAAATCTTCATCCTCTTTGTAAAATATTCAAATGTCTTAATAGCATTTCAACATAATTGAACATTTGCTCCTTTTTGACACACATTCTTCTTTTGGCTTTTTGGATGACACATTTGTACCTCTTATCTTAGATTTTGCTCTTCATATCATTCTGTCCTTTCATTGGCAGAACCAAGTTCACATACCTGATTTTCACCTTCAAAAAAGAGTGGGAAAGTTAGTTTTCAGACTTATCTTTTAGTCAAAGGAGACTCATAATTGGCAAAGTGAAAAACATGAAAATAGCCTTCAAGTGTTCTGAAGGCTAAAATATGACAAAAGTTCACATCTTCTCAGGTTTAATTCATTATGAAAGTCTCTCTGCCTTATTTTGAACATGTGCTTTCTATTGATCTGTGTCTTTAGCCTTACTGCATCGCCTTAGTTCAAGCTACCAGAATCTCTTATCTGGAGGACTAAAATAAGTGCCATATCTTCCATGGCCACATATCCCTTTTCTCAGTGCATTTTTCACACAGTAACTAGAATGATCTTTTTAAAAAAGTATTGTTATTTAACCACTTAGAAGACTCAGTTGTTTCTGATTGTTCTTTAAGTCTAAATCCATACTATATCCTACAAGTTTCTATATAACCTGGTTCCTTTAACTTCATATAAGTCTCAAGGACATTCCATCATTTTCCTGATTTTCTGGGATTTTTCTAAGCCTGAATCTTTTCCCTTGTCTTTCTGTTTGCCTGAAATTTTCTGCTTCTGAAAACATGTCAATGAGAACATCAGTCTAATTTCTTCTCATCATTCAGTTCTCATTTTAAAACTACTTACTTCAAATAAACTTTTCCTGGATAATCAAAATAATTAACCCCCTCACCCTGTTAGCCAGTCATTTTATTTTATCATTGTTACATTTTTTTTTCTTTATGCCCTTTATATTGTTAGGTAGAAGTTTAGGAGAAGGAGGAGTGGTGGGAGGGGGTCCGTAGTACTTTTAGAAAAAAAAAAAACTCTCATAAATAACTTGGATTAACTGCCTCTGGCCACATATCTGTTTTTAACAGGATAACAAGAGTTGGTCTGTAACAAAATAAAAATCTGAGTTAACAGACCTCCACCATACTTCTGCTTTGGAGGTCACACCCTCCCTTGGAACAGTATACACCACCTTCTCCCACCAAATCATGTAATTCCCTCACCCCACCCCACAATTATATAAGTCCTCAGGACAGAGGCTTTCCCACCCATCATAGCTGGCCCGTTCTCTAATAAACTTTGCTTACATACTAATAGGCTTGCTGACCTGTAATTCTTTACTGCATTGGCAAGAAGAACCAAGCCTCCCACAATCTATCTGTTCTGTTTACTTTTAAAATCTGCCTTCTTTCCACCTCTTCTCAGGTTCTCTTTCCCCAGTCACCTACTTAGGTGTAGGCATGAAAGAGGGACATGGAGGCTGAGAATGGAGCATCGATTTGAAGAAACAATGATTACTAGGTTAGCAATAGTGTTATACTCTAACACAACCTAAGAAGAAAATGTATGATATATAATGTAGTTTTTTCTGTATTAGGATTCTGATTATAATATATGGCTCTGATTAATAAAGAGATATCATCATGGGATCTGGAGTAAATTTGGTTGTTTATTTTCAGTCAGAATAGCTGAGACACTTCAACTGGGCTTCAAATATTCATATAAACTTCATTGTTTATTTAGGAAAAAGGACACAGTTTGATTACCCTTTGCCAGGATTACTGTTTTAAAAGTTATCTTTTTGAAAGTATTGATATGTGTCTATCTCAAGAAAATTAAATTAGAAAGTGAGAATTGCATGACTTGTCAGCTCATTATGCTGGGAAGACTTGAAGGGTGAATTAGATTTTATAAAACATATTGAGTGTACTATATATTTTCAACATATCTTTATGGTACTGCAAATATATGAAGAGAAAAAAATCATTTTAATTTTTTGTCTTTAAAATACAATTCTATTCCTGGGCTCATTCAGCAGAGTAGAAATAATTTTGACATTTGTAGTTTCAATATATGGTTTAATATAAGAATAAAAGTCCTTGGGGTAAATTTGTGTTTGTGGATATAAACATTTATGTTGAACAATTTGAAAGTATGAGGACTATTTTTACAGCTAAGAAAAAGGCAGACAATTGGAACTGAACTGAGGTTTGAATCAACAGAATGTAAACCTCTCCTCATGTGATTTATGTAGACTTGCCTGTGATATTACTTGTGAGCACAGAAATAACATAACATTACCTTCAAGAAACTTCCATGTGTAGGGTCATGACAATAAGGACTGGGTGATAATGGGTGGCAGGGGTGGTGGGAGGACTGAAAAGATTTTGAGATTAATTCACTTTTAGCAACTCTTAAAGGGGCAGCTCATAAACATCTAATATAATTTTTACGTTAAAAATTTAGTCTTTAGTGGTAACCATACAGATATCTCGATTTTTAATTCTATAACCTATTACTCTGAAATGTCTGTTAGTTTTATGAATTATGTCACATGGTGACTAACACTCATATTAGACAGAGCATATCTATTCAATTGAGGATTATATAACTTGTGCTAATGTAATAAATATTTCTACTCCATTGCTCTGTGTGACTAGTGCTGGAAAGCTTATATTTAAAGGTATAAATTTAAGACAATAATTTACCAGTGTGAAAACCTTAGGATAAGCATGGAAGGCAAATGCTATATCAGTTTTATTAATGTGTATTAGTTAGTACATATCAATGTTTAGAGCATATTTTAAGATTAAAAATTAGAAGTGTTACATAAAAAGAAAAACTGATTTTCATATAGCCCCATCATATACTTAATAATAGCTAAATATTCTTCAAAGATAATGATCACAGTTGTATATATTTTCAGTGCTAGGGTGTATCTAGAAGTTAACAATATTATAATCTACCATGAAATGTAATAAGTGTATCCAGTGGGAATAAGAATGTAATTTAATGTAATGCACATATTATTTTTCACTTTAATACCTTGTTTATAATTCTTTGTTTTGAAAACATTTTTTGTATTTGTCTGTTCATAATTTTTGTTGTTGGGATAGAATTTTCTTTATATCTGAATTAAATTCACCATTTGGGAATAGAATGTTCCTTAGAAAGATTAAAGCAGCACTTTGAGCCATTGAAACTATAATATTATTTTGAAAAAAACATTTTAAGAGGTTTATATAAAGTAAATTGTATCTACAGTTAGGATAAAGTAAGAATTGTTCTTCCAGAGATTACTGCATAATATTCGTTGAAAGGAATTTCCCTGTGGTTTAGTGTTATTAAATTATGTGAGTTATGAGCTTTTGCATTTTCTTTGGATTCATTTATCATTGGCTATGTCACATATGGAATTTGATGATACTATGCACTGCGGGTATAATGTGTTTCTTGGTTTTTTGGGGCCACTTTTCTACATTGTGGGACTCACTGTGGATCAGATTATACTCACAGAGATTTCTAATCTAAATAATAATAATAATAATATATTACTTTTAAAGACATAGGCCTCTTTGGTATCATCTTTTTGAGTATGTGAAATGTTGTATCCTATTTGAATGCCATTAACTTTGAAGATGAGGTAATCTTCTCTGAAGATTTGCTGGTAATAATTTCCCATAACCCTGTGCTGAATCCAGAGGTTTTAATGGGAAACACTTAGTTCTAGGAATTTATGACTTTGGGCTAAACCACTAATTATTGGATATATTTAATGCAAAAAACATTAAAGAATACAATTCAGGGAAAGCAAGTCATTCACACATAATTTCTCAAAATGCTATGATTTTCAGAATTTGCTACTTAGAATTTTGTACCACAGAGTAGTTAAGTCCTCCACCAGGATCTGCAGTGTTCTTTTTCTTTCCTATTGAAGAATCACAAATATCAATTCATTATATAATTATTTTGGGTTTATATTTATTATTAAATTAAACAACTGGTTTAAAAAAACAGGGGCAATCAACAAAAGATATAAAATCTCAATTTGTAGAGATTCATTATATAAATCTTATCCTTAATTTCATTCCCACAACCACAAATATTCACTTCAGAATTCTCCTCGATTAGTTAGTTTACCAGATCCATTTACTAAAGAAAACGAGTTGTATTTTGATAGAATGTTTCCAGGAAATTACCATGTTTACCATTTTCCTAGGTGTAGGACTACCTGTGTAAGATGATCATTTCAATGCTGTGTGTGGTCTGAAAATTGTGCTTACCGCTTTGCATTATCCCATCAGGCAATACCAACCCTTGATGCAAAGTCTCATAATTGGTTTTTATCTCTTGTATTCAGGATATCTGGTTTGTTGATCTCCTCTCTGGTGACAGCAGCCAAGTGTCTCTTTGCATAAGAATATATTTGTAGCCCTGGCTGGTGAAGCTCAGTGTATTGAACATCAGCCTATGAACCAAAGGGTCTCTGGTTCAATTCCCGGCCAGGATACATGCCTGGTTGCAAGCCAGGTCCTCAGTTGGCGGCATGCAAGAGGCAACCAGTTTTTACCCACACATCAATGTTTCCCTTCCACTCTTTCTCCCTCCTTCCCTTCTTTCTAAAAAGAAATAAGTAAAATTTAAAAAATAATAATGTAGTTGTAATATAGCTTTGGTTGAAAATTTTTGACAGAAATTTTCTGGATGTGTTTGTCTTACAAACTTTTTCATTCATTCATTTTCTTTCTGCATAGCCTGTTTCCGTAAAACAATTTTCTGTTATAAAAGAAATCATTATTGCAACTATAACAATTTTGAATCATAATAATTACTTCATCCTATGACTACAAAATGTTAAGTCATTATTATTCAAATCACCATAAATTACTATTAACATTATAACACTTTACTATTTGATTAGTATTAGCTACCAGAGTGACCTCAAGCTAGATACTTATTTCTGCTTTTTGTTTTGTACCTTCTGTTTCCTTTGTTTTTGCTTTTTTTCCAGTCAGCTTTCCAAAAATGTGTCTTTCTTGGTATCACCCTTATCAAATATATGCATATTTTAATTACTATTGAGAATCTATAACAAACCAAGAATTCATTATGTGCTTCTGTATTATATATAATAGCAATCTAATAAGGATATAAATCATAAAAGTTTGTTCTTTATTATATTATTGTATATCTTATTATATTATAAAGCAATTCAGTTGTTAGATACATTTGTATTAGTTCTACTGTTAATAGATAAATCCTAGAAATACTCACATGCAAACCAAATAGAAACAAAACATCTGAAATGTAAATGAAAAATGTGATTCACCTTAGTTGTCGATTTTACTCCTAAATATCTGAAGAAGATTGTTTCTTACATTTAAACTGTATGACTATAAATCTGAAAAGTCTTGAAAATTTTGTGAATGTGTTGAACCATGTACAAAGTTATGGGAAATAACTTACATAATCAATTATTACCATCAATTAGTATGAGCAACTACTAAAGCATTTTGCATAAAACTCCTTTGTAGGGCAAAGCAATAGTATTGCATATTCTTTCCCAAAGAATATCATCTACATTTTCACTTAAATTTAATAGGAAATATGGGTCTTTGAAGAATAACTTGATTTTAAGTTTGTAACAAATAAAATCTTCTCCCTTGTTTTGCAAAATCTGAATCTTTGATCTTCACATTTGCAACTCATTTTAGCTCCATATAAATATGCTATGAACTAGATATTAACAAGGTTCAATCTCACATAAGTTGCTATTTTTAACAACAACTTGCTAAAGGTAAACTTCCTTTATAATATGTATGTTTTAAAACATGTTATTAAAAATGGACTAAAATATCCTAGGAATAAAAAGGGTCTTTAAAGGTCATTATCCAGTTTACTGAAAGTACTGCAACTAAATAATTTCTGACAGAGTGGTATGTTTTCTACTTTTGTATACCTCTAGAGAGAGGGAAGTTCTATATCTATAACGATCCCCACTGTGAAAAATGTGTAATCACTCCTAACCTAAATGCTTATGTTTCAGTTCCAGGTGACCAAGAGGCTGGTGATGAGGGTGATGACCATGGTGATTATTACTTACCATTTTATTTCTGGTCTTAGTAGAACTGAGGAACATACTTTCTCCATCTTGTACTGATAATGTTTTACATTCGTGAAATCATTAGTAAGTTCCATCTCAGCTTTCTCACTCCTGTTTATTATTGAATTATCACCTTCTACTTTTCTGAGAAACCATTATTATTTGCAGATTGACTACTATTTTGCAGATAGTATAAATTCAGATATATATTATGTATGCACATTTTAGCCTGATTATCTGTTATCACCTCATTAGAAATCAGCTAAATATATTGTTAGCAAGTTTGGAGAGTATGCTTTGGATGGGATATTTTCAAAGCTGGCATTTAGCATACTCCAATATTGTTTTTATTAGAAGCTCAAGAACATCTTTGAAAGAAAGAGACAATCATCTTTCCACAGTATTGAAAAATTAACCTAAATTCTCATCAAATTTAGTGAATATGTTTGGAATAGTGTGAATTAACTTATGTGCTACATGAAGTACACAAATTTCACTGAAGGGTAAGGTCCAGAAACACTTAAAAGACAGTCATTCAACTGAACAGCCAAACATGAGGCTCTATAAGAAAACTTTTTTTATTTAATGTAGAGAGACATTGTGTACTAAAATGTCATGACCATCATCACAGGAATGAGATGATATTATTGGCTGGGAAAGAACATGAAGGAGCCTGTTGGGAAGCTGGAAATATTTGAAATATGTCCTGTGGTTAATGAGGGCATATGAATAAATATGTAAAAATTTGCTTTAATGTGCACTTATGGTTTGTGCATCTTGCTGAAAATCATACCTCCATTCAAAAGAAAAAAGAAACCTTGGACAGTGAAAATAAATGGGACTTTGAAACCCAAATCAAAGTCAGAAAGGCAGATGCTCCAAATTGTAGGTACTGACAGCGGCAATTCTCAGGAGCACACTATAAATAACTTTAGGGATTTTTTCACTTCTCACAACTATAACACCCCAGCTACTACATGCATGTGCGCATGTGTGCCTGCATAGGTATAGATTTGTGGGTGCCTATTTCATTGTAAAAATTTTATTGCAAACAAAAAATACAAAAAAGAATGAAGTTAAAATAAACATGTCAGTTCAGAATCATATTCAACAAAGCATTGCATCAACATATTTCATCTTAACCCTTTGCTTGGAAGCATCATTATATTCTCCAAATTGGTTCACAATTTCCATTGGAGAAATACTTAATACATTGGATAATGAAATAATTTATTTGCATGGGTATTACCATTAATAAAGTCTTGCAATACATAGGCTGTTAAATTCTTAAGCATGAGAGTTTTTTTCATTAAAATCAAAAGATAAAGTAGAATTACACTTATGTGTAAAATTTAGGCAACAGAGAACTTTATTAATATTTCTTTCCTCTTCATTGAGGCGTATTTGACAAAAGTGTAATATGTTTAAAGTGTCCAATGATGATTTGATATACATATGATTGTAAAAGCATTCCCAACATCAAGTTAATTAACACATTCATCACCTCACATATTTACCTTTTTTCCTTTGGGTGAATCCATAATAAAAATGGATGGATACTTTCTGGACAGACCTCATATATCTTTTTGAACTAATGATGTAATATTCTTTGACTATATACCCACAAATGGGTTGGCTGGGTCTTATGTTAATTCTATTTTTAATTTCTAGAGGCCCCTTCATATTGTTTCCCACAGTGCTATACCAATTTGCATTCCCACCAATAGTATTTAAGCGTTCTTTTTTCTCTGTCCACACCCTCACCAGCCTGTGCTCTCTTTTTGATGATAGGTATTCTCACAGGTGTAAAGTGATACCTCATCATGATTTTGAATTACGTTTCCTTGGTTATTAGTAATGTTGACCAACTTTTCTTGTACCTGTTGGCTATTTGTATGTCTTCTTTGGAGACATGTCTATTCAAGTCTTTTGCTTATTTTTAAATTGAGTTATTTTTTTTCTGTTATTGAGCTACATGCATTACTTGACTTAGTAACACCTTAATAAATAAGTTTAGCAAATATTTTCCCAGTGTATAGTTTGCCTTTCCATTTTGTTGATGGTTTCCTTTGCTATACAAAAGCTTTTTAGTTTGATATAGCTTCACTTATTTAATTTTACTTTTGCTGTCCTTGTTTTTGGTGTCACCCCAATAAATCCAATAAAAATTTATGTTTATGTCATTCTTGTATAGTTAAATCACACTTATAAAATTTAATATTGTTTTTGAGATATTTGCATATTATTTTATAAATCCTCCAATTTTCAGAGTGCTAGGCTAATACATCGATTGAATTTAGCATTAGATGATCAAGCTTCCCTCTGAGGCCTGTGTGCAAAGTTATTAAATAATACTTCATGTCTTTCCCTCCAACAGTTCTGAGATATGGGCATGATTTAGAAAAATAGAATATATTGGAAAAATATTAGAATGAAAAGTTAATCATATTCCTTTGATATTCTTCCCACATTTTTATTATTTCTTTTACTTTTAAACACTTCTGAGATTTTCTATACTGCTGAAACAAACTATATCTATGTTTGTAGAGATTAAAAAAGATGGAAATTCAAATAGGGTTTATCACTGCACTTCCAAAAATGTCTAGTGTTTAAGAGGGGGATTTTAGCCACAGACTTTCCTCTGTAATTGGGCAGATATATCTCATTCATATTTGATGCTCTATTGCAGTTTTTATCTCCCTGTTTTAAAACACTGACACTCTTTTTGGCTTGGCAGTGTTCTCCTCTATTTGTGTTTAGTTTGAGTAATTTTTCTTGTATCTATGTGTAAAACAAATCTCATTTGATTACTAGACCAAATCAGCCTATTTGTGTACAGAACTCCAAGGGACTAAAATTAAGTCTCTTGCGTTCTTAACATTTCTTGTGAGTCAGGAGCAAAGCTAAAGTAAATTGATGATCAGAAGCACCATTGCCTAAATTGTGTGTGGAGCTGACAGATACATTCTTTGTTCTATTAAAAGCTCATAGACACATTGTTTTTTCTTCAATAATCTCCAAGAGAGACTAAGAAGGAACACAACTCAACTACCAATGTAAACATTTTAGCCGTTAGTAAAAGTGCTGGGATGGTTTCATATTAATTCTTTAAAACTTGACATTTAAATAAACAGTGCTCAGTGGAATTTCTCCTCGCTTTGCTTATTTTGAAATACAAAGACATCATGAATGATCTCTATGACTGTCTTCACATCAAAGCCTTATCTGTGTGCTTCCGATTTTCTTTCTCAGATTCTCTAGCAGTTGTCTGAAAGGGAGAAAATTGCCTTATTTGCTAATCTTCGGTTCCATTTCCAGTGTTTGCACTGTGCTTGGATTTTTTTTGCATGCCCATATTTACATATACTCAATCTTCTTCCCCTCTTGAATCGGTAAGGAGTCAGGCCTGATGATGACTCATTAGAAAGTGCATGGTAGAAGGTTGACATTTACTATACATATAAAAGGTAATTAAAGTAAACACTGGCTACAAAATCCAATAGGGCTAAAGCAAGGAAAGGGAGTTAAGAACAAAATAAAATCAAGATTTAGGAGACTTATGTGTGGCTAGGATTAAAATAGATGAAAAAAGGTAAATTTGGAAGTACTTCATCAGCTTGGAGGCAAGTGGGTATAGAATCTTTTTATGATGTATCTGCATTTGTCATAAGGAGACTTGTTTGGCAACATTTGATGTTTATTTTCAACTGACTTCCATTATACTTGTCAGAATTTTTTTTTCCAAAATCAAGCTGGAGGTCAAAGATGGTTCCTTTTGTTTTACTTTTAAATGATATGCAATCATTAGTATATATATATAT